>JBBCBC010000008.1:4830001-4991925 GCA_037126765.1 Stenogyne calaminthoides | reverse complement strand
CACAAATATAATATATAGTTAATTTCAATTTACAATTTATATTATAATATTTTTATTATTTTATAATCTGTACAATTTTTGTTATTCGATTTGCTCTTTAAACAATACAAAATTAATCGATTACAACATAATTTTGCAATCGAATAAAAGAAATTATAAGATTACAATTTAATAAAAGGACGTACCACAGTAGAAATTGCAAATTCATATTAACCCCAAGATAATATGAAAATTTGCATATATGAAAAAACTTTTATTTATAAACAAATTTTGTATATAGTGAAGGTAAGACAAAATTGAGTAGTTCATGGTTCACTCGGCCTCATTGGTTCATGGTTCACTCGGCCCCATTGGTTCATGGTTCATTAGGCCCGAATAGATCATAATTTAGAGTTCATTATTTAGTATTTAGAATTGTAAATGGTTCAATTTCGACCCGAATATGTCATGATTTAAGACGATTTTATAATTTTTTCATACATGAAATTTTTTTATATACTAGACCTACGCTAACCCCAAATATATATTAGTTACTCTAATTATTAAACAACGTGAACAATTTAAAATACAAAAAGTAATAATTATATATATTTATATGCCCTTGTATATATATAAACTAATCCATATATGCTACAGAATTTGTATATATGAATATTTTGTGTGTGTATGTATTTGTATATACTAATCCTCTTTTGTTTTTTGGAAAATATCAACTATTTTTTTTTATCAGATAAAATTAGTTATTAATTATTAATAGTTAATACACCAAGTATCCAAATACTCTACGAGATCACCAATCCATCTTATAATAATTAAATTGGGCTAAGCCACCAAGTAAAAAACAGCCAACTATTATTAAGAATGAAGTGAGAGGCATCAGAAATGCCCCCAATTCTTGTATTAAAGCAGCTGGATTTCTAAAACAGTAGTAGTAAATTAATAAATTAAATAATTAACACAAATTAAATGGGAGTAATTAGGATCGATAAGACAAAAAATTATAAAAAAAGGGGGCAGGAGCGTGGGATGATTGGAGGTGGTGCAACAGTTGGAGGACTGTTTGCTTTCAAATCAATAACTTTAGAAACAGTAGAAACAATAATTAAGGTATAATAATTATAAGAAGAATAAAACGAAAGAATGAATAGGGATTTCCAAACGCATGGTTCACCCATCACACCCAATTACTTTACACTTTACGACAGTCTGACAGATTTCATTTCGTAGACAAAATGACCCCAGCGCAAGCGCATTCTTTCTTTCTCCCCCGCTGATTTTCTTCCCATATCTCTCATATATGCACATGCCAAAGTTTTATTTTAATTTATCCTGCCCAATATCAAACACTACTTTTGATTCCCGTCAAAAAAAAAAAAAAACACTACTTTGGATTAATACTAAGGTGCACTGCAAATTAAAAAAATATATATAATTAAGGGTTTACATGATATACACAAAGAGTTGGGCTTATGTATATGAAAATATATGAAAAAAGTTTTACCATGCAATTTGTGAGAACTATTATTCCATCCGTCCCATAACTATTTGTAGCATAAAATAGGCATACATATTAAAAAAAAGTGTAATGAATATAGTTTTGAGGGGTAATTTGATAAATCTATATGTATAAATTATAATAAAGTGAAGAAATTAGTTGACAGGGTGAAATGTGGATCTAAAAAGTAATGATATTTTGTGCAAATATGTGATTAATGTGAGATGTAGTTTATGAAAAGAATTTATTTTTAGGCGTGCAAACAATTATGGGTCGTGCTAACAAGATAAATGTACAAATAATTGTGAAAAATATGTAAATATTACATTTCTAGAGAAAAATAAATATTAGTACATTTTAATAAAATAAATAATATATTTTAATTCAACTACTAATACCCTTTTTTGGAGGAAAAGAAGAAACACTTTGCGACTGTCTACGGATGTGTTTGCAAGTACTATTAAATTATGAAAAACACTACTAAAAAGTATAAAATAGTATTTTGAAACACTATTTAAATGCAAGAAGTATTTATTTTTTAAAAAAGTTGGGTCTTATTAATTTAAAAAATAAATATTTATCACTATTCTACCTGTATTTCAAAACATGAGCTTAGTCATCTTTAAAAAAAAAAAAACAAGTGATTTTGACCCCTCAATTATGTATGGCGGCGAATATGTTAATTTATTATATAATTGTATAGCATCTCATGTTACAATAATAACATATATGCAGGTGCAATTAATTAATAACAGTTCTTCTATAGTTATACAGATTGGGTGTCACTCATGTTTGGAGCCCGTTGACGAAATCGTTATAAAGCTCGACATCAGTATAACTATTTTATACGTACGGTGTGTTTTTTTTTTTTTTTTTAACAGACAATAGATGTATATACTAATTAGATCAGTACAAGTGATGCTCCAATCCAAATAGCAAAAATACAATGTATTAGAATCTACAAATTCAAGTAATTTACGTTGATATTGAAATTTATAAGAAATTCACTATCGCACTTAGGGACGGAGCGAAGAATAGAGATAAAAGGGCACTAGGCCCTCCTAAATTTTAAATTTTTTTAAGAATATTTTAGTAATTTTACATTATATATACAATAAAAAATATTTAATCACATATATATGTTTGAGCAAATCTGAGTCGTTCCACTTGAACTTGACAATCAACTTGAAAATTTATTATTGATGTTTGTTTGAATGAAAATTTCTCTACAATTGTTAGAATAATGTGTCTTGCTCAAAAAATTGGTTCGCAAAAAATTCATCTTGTATTCTAATTAAATTACTCGCTTGTTGAGTTACTGATTAATCCTACTCATTGCTAGAACTACGTGGAAAAGAGCATTTAAAGAATCAAATTCATCAAAAGTTCACCTCTTAAACCGAATTGGAGATAAATTTTTTGAGCGATTGTTTAGTTGCATACATAATTTTTTTTAAAGTTAGTAACAAAACTATCATGCAACACTTCCAAAATAAGAAGAGTCGAAGAGGCATGTTATTAAATGTATTAACATTTTGTTTTCAAATGTATATAATTACATTTAACATTTTGATTATATAAATATATGTATTAGTTTATGTTTTTGTTTTAAACTTTTATTTTCGTATTTTTATTACTATTAATTGGGGATTGGTTCTCATGAGCACAAAAGTGTACAATTACTTCATATAGTATATTTTAGAACCATGCAACTTGTTGCACTAAAATATGAAAATTGTCTACACTGAAACGTGTAACTTGTTTTCCATATTAATAGTTGCATGATTCAGTATGAACAAGTTGCATATTTCAGTGCAACAAATTGCATCTTCTAAATACACTATGAAGTGCACAATGTCTTTTATGCATACACAATTTAGTCTTAATTGGGCCTCCTACGAAAAAATCAAGCCCCATGCAATGGAACTCTATAACAAAAATCGTACAATATGATATGCATATATTAGGGTGAGCATTCGGTAAAAACCGAACCGAACCGAACCGAATTAACCGAATTTCACACCATAATACACTGAAATCGAACCATTTAAGCCTAAAATCGATTGAAACCGAACCGAATTTTTTCGGTTCGGTTTCGGTTTAAAACCGAAAAAACCGAAATTTTAACATTATTGAATTAAGTCATGTAATAACACAAAAATTCGGATATATATATATATATATTAAATATTATATTATATATATATATATATATATTAAGTAAATATTTCAGTTCGGTTCGATATATTTACCGAAAAAACCGAAACGAAACCGAACACCAATTTTTTAAAATGCAAAATCGATCGAACCGAAAACCAATTTAATAGAACCGAATTTATATTTTTCGGTTCGGTTCGATCGATTTTTCGATTTTTACCATATTCTGCTCACCCCTTATAGACAAGAACTAGATTACAATATTATAAAAAAAACGCAGCATGTAAATTATAAAACAATATGCAATAATACAGCGTCGTCCTCTCACTGTCGTAGTTATAAAATTCCAACTATTTGTTTCATTTTCTTCTCAATCATCTATATATGCTATACCCTACCTGTTCAAATCCGCCACCAAAAAGGGAGGATTCATATAATCTGAATTTTATGCTTAGATACGCAAATATCATGTAAGGTATATTATGTCTGTTAGGATATGTTTGTTTTGGGATCATGGTGGGCTTGTTTTGGAATCATAGTGGGAGAAGAAATTATGGACTTTGAAATTCTAAAATTTTAAAATTTTGATAAATAGTTGAGATATATGTTTGTTGTGAGATTTTATAGGGTAGGATGATGGAAAAGTTGATTGATGTGATATTATTATATTATTTTGAGTGTATTGGGAGAATAAAAAAGTAGATGATGTGAGTGTATTGAAAGAATAAAAAGTAGAGTAGTAGTATGTGATGGAATATAGTATGATTAATAGAATTTCAAAATCATTACTTTAAATTTTAAAACAAATGGGTGTTTGAGATTGAAAAGTCCAAAGTCCGGTCGGGATAATCGGAAAACAAACATACCCTTAATCATTGCATGTCTTTTTTATTAGTAGCAGCATATATGTATAAAATACCACAGGAGACATATTTCATGTGTCAAAAAATTTATATACTTCATTAATTTACTATACTTGCATCATTTAAAAAAAAGGCATGACTCAAATAAGATAAGAAAGAAGAGCTTTGTCTCATTTATAATTAAAACTTTCTTACATAAGACTCCAGCATGGAGCATACAACTTTAATATGAAGTTCAATATTATGTTAATATTTGAGCTCCATTTAAGTATAAATTAATTTAGGCAAATTCTTGTGTGCACTCTTTACACTAATTTAGAATTGGTACAATTGGATTTCAATTCAGTTTTTTTTACTCGCGTCCAACCCGATGTTGGGGAATTAATTGTCCGGATCTATTCGGGATGATATTTAAATACAAATTTAATTTTTACAATTATTATTAGCATGAATTAACCATATATTAATTCAAATAATAATTCCATCAACAATCATGCACATAATATAATCACGTAAATCCTACATGCGCGAATATCTAGGAATTTCTGTGGTACCTTTTGGCGAATCAACGGAGAAGATGAGTACCCGTTCAACGAACAAACCCAAAGTCATTTTCAAGTATTCCCACGTTTTTGTCCGATAATCCGGTGGGAGGATGCTCACGAACAATTAACAAAAGGGAAAAAGAAAAATATGTTGCACCACCTTAGTGGATTTCTAATTTTTTCAACTCATGGAACTGTGTTGGGGATGAAAAATTCATCCCTATTTATAGATATAGAGGGGGCGAAAAATTTTAGGATTTATTGCCCAATGAGAAATTTCCTCATATCTTCTTTCAAGATACAATCTTGAATATATCAAATATATTTTATTTCCCATAAATAAATCCCAACAAAATCTTCTCCTCTATATTTATGGGGATTTTCGAAAATTGTCAAACAAGAAACAATATTTGGAATTTCTTAAATTTATGGGATAATCTTGTATTCCAATAATACATATCTTTTTCCTTAAAATCTTTTCAAGAAAATTAAAAAAAAATCTCTCTCTTGCTACATGATTTTCAAAAATCATGGAAAAATAGCAACAATGATTTCTTTTATTTTAATCACCATTTTCAGTTATTGGACTTTATATTGAGCTACTTGAGGGGCCTTTAGGAGAATTAAGATTGAATCTTTCAATGGACTCTAAATTATCAATATTGAGCCCACGATATTATTCATCCCATTAATATTAATTAATTCACTATAAAATTAATATTGCACTATCCATCTTAACCCATATTCTTTGTAATATGGTTCCGGTTATTATTTCCGTGTTTAAGATTATTCAATCCATTAATTAATTCAAGTCATTTAAAAGTTTTATATTAATTAATATTTTTTTCCTTGAAGTAAAAAGCAACTCAACATTATTATTAAAGGAAACAAATTTCACTTGCAAGATTTAATATGATAAAACTTCGATCCCACCAAGGGGGACAAATCACATAAGACATTATTTGCACCACGATTCTCGTATTAAATATTAGCAATCGTCATGTAACTAATAATATTGCCCAAGATACAAAGTATTGAATCACATTGATTATCTACCCAACATAAGTCAAAGCAAAAATTATTAATTTCACACGATCATATTTAAGGGGCGGAGATTAAGAAAACAATCAACAAGCGAGGTCTAATTCTTCCACTTTGATCTTGAATAATTTATTCTCGTTGTAGGTCCTATTCAGTAGATCATAATGCACTAATGCAATCTCTTGGTCAAGACAAGTCAATCAGTCTTTACACTTCAACCTTTTCACGATGGATTGTTCATTTCGCCCAGGTTGTGAATTTAGACTATTTACAAAGGAATTGTTAATGTGATCTTCGTGATCCGGTATCACCACATTAACTTCAATGTAACTTCGTCTTATTTATTAAACATATATAAAATAAAATATATAACATTCAATCATATTTAAAGCAACAATAATAAATAATTTATTTCATTAAATAAGACAGAATTAGGTTTGGTTATACAAAGTAAAAGATCTTTCCAAATTATAACCCAACACCGAACCCGGCAAAGTGATTCATGGTTCACTCGACCTGAATGAATCATGATTTAGGGTGTAGTATTTAGGGTTCATGGTTCATTCAAATTAAAATTGAATTCAATTGGTGCAATTGGTGCTCAAAGACATCGTTCATTAATTAAATGCATGTAATTTGTATTGTAGACGTACGAGTAATTTATAAATAATTAAATATATATATATGTAATTTACATTATAGTCAGCTCAGTCAGGCCGGGCTTTATATATATATATATATATATATGTATATATATAATTCAATATTGACTTACATATATATCACTACCATATAGTTTGTTATTTTACATAATAAATATTAATATTAGTATAATTTGGGAAAAGATGTGAATGTATTCGACAATTATTTGAAAGAAAAATAGACTGGTCTTGGATCTTAATTCCCTCCAGGGCCCAAATTGTGTACGTCCCTTCAGAGCCCGAATTGTGTACTATTCAAGATAACACACACGTGCACGTGAAATTGACTAGATACAAATAACCTATGGCAAAATTTTCTAATAGGCGCTATGAAAGAAAAAAAACACCCCTATGTCCTGAGATGACGTTTTATTATTTTTCGTGTTTTAGTATGCGAGTTTTTTATTACTATTTAAAATAATAAAATAATTTTAAAGAGACATATAATAGAGAATAGGTAAATCTATCTTATCCCTCCTTAAGTTACTTTATCCTTTCAAATATTAATAAACAAACATTGGGCTAAAACTCGATAATAAATGTAGTTTGTATGTTATCTTGGGACGGAGGTAGTACTCTTGAAAATTTATTAGTTTATATATAAAAATATATAATTTATATGATTATAATAATTGTTGTAGGCATATTACGCGAGGTGGTTCCCGCAGACCTTCTTTAGTTTCTTTATCTCCTATGGTTAATCGGCCAAAAAGCACTAAGTGAAAAACCTCGTCATGTGGAGAGGTTGGCGATGTATCGATCTTGGGAGCACCAAGGTCGGGGGACCTCGGTCCGGCCTATCATGGGGCATTAATTGTGACGTGACACGTCGCCGAGTTCGAGTACAAAATCTTCCCTAAACCATGTTTGGATCAGTGGCAAATTGGCTAGGGACAGAATTAACCACCTATTTAGAGTAGCTGCAGCAGAGATTTGTCAGGAAGTCAGGAATTAGTACAGAGCGACCGCGGGGAAGGCGAACAGCGAGCGGGACCTCGCGAGGTCCGAAGGATAGTTTGACACAACGGGTTTTTAGCATTAAATGTAGCAGAGGCATTTAATGCTAAAGCCAACAATTTGAGTTTCGGATGGAAATGATAACCAAGAGCCCAAGTATCAAGTTTGGCTGGCTAAAAATTAGACTGAAAAAAAGAACCCGGGACTATTTGGCCCGATGGGTCATGGGCCTGCTTGGGCGTTTGGCAAACAAATTTTTAATTTTTTTTAATTTTTGTACAAACTATAAAGACTAAAAAATTTGTTTCACTAATTATGAATAATGGAAAATCAGGAAACAAATAATTACTGAAAATGCAATTGGAAAAAAAAAAGTAAGATGATTTTGTAATTTTTATCAATTAATTTTTATTTTTTTTTACTTTTAGGGAGTATTTTGTAATTTGTCAATGTTGGGGTTATACTGGAAAGTATGCTTTTTACTTTGTATAACCAGACATAATTTCTGTCTTATTTGCTGAAATAAATTATTTATCACTGTTGCTTTAAATATCATTGAATGTTACATATATTTACTACATAACTGTTCAATAATTAGTACGTGTTACATTGTAGTTAATTTAGTGCTACCAGATCACAGAAGATTAAATTAACAGTCCCTTGTAACTAAAAGTACATAATTCACAACCTAGATGGAAATGAACAATCCATCGTGAAAGGTTGAAGTGTAAAGCTTCGGATTTGTTTGTCTTCTTAGAGATTGCACTAGTGCATTATGATCTTGTTGAAGATGACCTCTGAGGAGGATAAATTCTTGATCTTGAATATAGAAGAATTAGACCTCAGTGGTTAGTTATTTCTTAATCCCCGTCCCTTAAATAGGATCGTGTGGAATTAGTAACTATTGCTTTGACTTATGATGGGTAGAGAATCAATGTGATTCAATACCTTGTATCTTGGACAATATTATTAGTTACATGACGATTGCTAAGATTTAATACGGAGAATCGGTGTGCAAGTGCGTCTTGTTTGATTTGTCCCCTTGGGAGGCTCAAAAGTTTTATCATACTAAATCTTGCAAGTGGAATTAGTTTTCGTATGGATGGATAATAATGTTGAGTCGTTCTTGAACCAAGGAAAAATATATTAATTAATGTGAATTTATTTGGGTTGGCTTAAATTAATTAATGGATCGGATAATCTTAAACACGGAAAATAATAACAAATGACCATATTAACTTTAATATGAGTTAAGATGGATAGTGCAATATTAATTATGTAGTGGGATTAATTAATATTTATGGACTTGAATAATATTGTGGCTCAATATTGGAAATTCAAGGTCCATTAGAAGGTCCAATCTTAATTCTTCTAAAGCCCCCTCAAGTAGCCCAAAGATAAAGTCCAATAACTGACAAATATGTTTAAAATTAAATAAAATATTGTTGCCTATTTTTTCTATTTTTTCGAAAATAAATAAATAAAAGAGGGAGAAAGATTTTCCTTGAATTTTGTTATGGAATGAGGATAGGTATTCTTGTAATGCAAGTTTATCTCATTAAATTCAGGAAATCTCCCACTTGACTAGTTATTGTGCAATTTTCAAAATAATAAAGAAAATAAGGAAGGAAAGATTTTCTTAATTTTCTTGAAAAGATATTATGGAAGATATGTATTCTTGGAATATAAGAATATCTCATAAATTCAAGAAGATCCCAATCATGAAAATCTTGGCCCTTATTTTTGAAAATATCCATAACAAGAGGAGGTGGGATTTTTGTGGAATATTTTAAATATGGAGAAAATAATATAGGGATATATTCAAGATTTCTTGGAGATCAAGAAAAAGATTTTCCTATCTTATTCCTTACCAAAATTTCGACCACCACCCCTTAGTATAAATAGGGGATGAATTTTTCATCCCCATGCAATTCCATGTGTTGGGAAATTTAGAAATCCACAAAGGTGGTGCAACATAATTTTATTTTTTTTTTTTTAATTGTTGAAAGCATCCTTCCACCGGATTGTTGAACAAGGGGCGAGAGAATACTTGAGAAGACTCTTTGGGTTTTGTTCGTGTGAGCGGGATATCCATCTTCTCAGCGGTTGTCACTCCGAGAGGTTAGTTCATGTAAACTCCTAGCAATTCCGCATGCGTAGGATTTATGTGACGAATTTGTATGCATGATTTGTTGTTGAATTATTATTTGAATTAA
Source organism: Stenogyne calaminthoides (assembly GCA_037126765.1). Taxonomy (NCBI): domain Eukaryota; kingdom Viridiplantae; phylum Streptophyta; class Magnoliopsida; order Lamiales; family Lamiaceae; genus Stenogyne; species Stenogyne calaminthoides. The sequence continues at coordinate 4,981,950 of JBBCBC010000008.1, read as the reverse complement.
TATATGATTAATTAATGCTAATAATAATTGTTAGAATTAAATTTGTATTTAAATAATGTATTGACGTGAGAAAAGTTGTAATTTAATTGTATTGAATTTTTGAAAAATAAGTACATAAATATATATTATGAGTGGGTCTCTTTAATGCACTTTCAAACGAGTGGAAACACTCATAGTGCATTTTAGAAACATGCAACTATACAAAATAGAGCGATGCAACTATTCAAAGCGAAGCATGCAACTATGTTCCCATATTATCGGTTGCACTTTTTACGTGTAAATAAAGTCGCATTTTGAAAGATAACATGTTGACGCTTAAATGTCTTATGAGTCTGTGATTTTTGGATCTTGATCTGATACAAGACTTAGCCATATATTATAGGTGTGAATGTTGAATTCTCATTTTAAATCATATACTATAATGGGATGTAGTAGTCAAAATTCTAAGTTTATACAAGTGAATTACTTAGAACAAGAACTATAACAAATGTTATTAAGTATATGTAGAACAAATTTTATCAAGTATGTAGATACATTTTCACAGAATTATTTTATCTTATACCCGTGGATGATAACTGGCGCCGTTCATAGTGAATTTGGATCCGATGACACTTTAAATATACAATAATAATATTTGAGAAAAATATTCACGTGAATTGAATTCATAAATTTTTTCATCATAAATTTGTATATCAACAACTCTTCGAATATACAGAACCACTCCTTTAAACACAAAATTTATACTGTGACCCACCACTATCAGCCTCAACACTTATTATGATATAATTGAAATCTGAAAAGAATATTGTTGAAAATTCTTATCACCAACATAAATTTATATTCTACAATTACTTCTCTATATAAATCATAAAAAAAGTAAACTTCTTAAATTAAAAATACTATCATCTCCACAAATATAACTTAAAACATTAAGCCAACATATTATATTCACACAAAAATATAAAATTGAAAATTGCATTTTTTTAACTTTGTGACATGATAATTGAGATTTGAGAATGAAAATAACCAAACAATCTCAAAAGGCTTAAAAATTGGTAGGCTAAGAAGTACTCATTTTGATCAGGCCCAATACTCATTGTATGGGAGGATCAGGCCCAATAAACTGGGCACAGGTTATTAGCACCACCCATTTTAGTAAATGCACCGTCTAGATCAAAACACCCCTAACAGATTAATACATTCTCTGGGATATTTCCTAAACTACCCTAACCAGACACCCACAAACCCATTTTTTCTTCTGCATTCGTCCACTAATCAAACCCACCCCCAACCACCACCACCCATGTTCTTCTTCTTCCCCGTTGGAACACGGGGGTTGGAAATTCACTAACCTCAATTCCAGAATAGCAGCGGAAGGAAGAACCCGGTTGAATTCTCGACGTCTTGAATCCTCGAGCCGAAACACAACCACACGAATTAATCACGGATTGCTTCCATTAATCACAATTTAAGAGCCCTTATTGATTAGCATCATATGTGATAATATGAGAATGAGAATTTTTGTATTCCGGTTTCTACATTTTTACGTGTGGAGTCAGAGAGAAGAGAATGGAGAGTCAAAACCGTAACTTCTCATCAGGGAGAAATCTTAAATTTCATCCCTATATATTCTCCTGGAAGTTATCAAACTTCCCAAAATTGGAATTATCCACTTTCATGTGTGGATATTTATTAATAAATAAATAATTATTATTTATTAATTTTCATCTCCCACTCACATATGAAATTCGAGCCCTTACACTCGTTTGCTTAAATCTTTTTCGTATCATCACAAAATGCATTTTCATACAGGCATATAAATCGTGTGACCCGTGAGAATATGAGTTTTCACACTATATAACGTGTTAATGATATATAACAACTCAACCAGTTTTATATGAAGAATTCATAACTCGTTATACCCCAGAACTCTTTCAGTTAACACAAGTTAACATATCTCTTTCAATCCCTTGAAACTATTGGAGCATATTCAACCTTTAATCAGATCTATGTATTCATAATCAAGTTCTCAACTTAATTGACCGGTCAATGAACACAATAAAAAGTGTTAATAAAGAAGTTCTTCCTTTCACACAAAATAACTCTGATCTCCCACTATAGTTTTTTTTCCTAGACATGTCAAAGCGGTCTTTGCATTAATCATAGCTATTGGTAGCATGCTAAAGTAGCAACACTAAAGCGAAGACTTAGAAATTTAGTAGAAAGTCTAAAGGGTACTTCTAAGAGGCTTATCAAAACCCCAAGGCCTCATACAATGAGAAAATGGGGATATCTTTCTCATTTCCTTATGGTCAACTTAGCACATGTGGTATAAACACATGTCACGATGTTTTAACTTCCGGGATGGAAGCGTATGTCATTTAATTTATTTGACATCGTGTAAATCATGATTCAAGTGTATCCTCGACACTTAACTTGGATTTTCCTTCTATTATCCGAGAATCCATTGATTTAGCTTTGTAACAAGTCAAATAGATTAAGTGGTAAATCAGTTTGATTATCTACGATATAATCTCATCTCTGTACATACCTCGATGTGGAGGCGTATTGCTCGTATGATGAGAGAGCCAATCAACTTGTTGACATACTATTATGTGAACATTTCATATAATTCACAATACATAAATGTCTAGTAACATTAACAACTACTTTGTAGTCCATTTAAATCCATACAAACCCAAGATCATAAGATGTCTTACACATCTTCGTAATTGGGTTTGACAACAAATCTGTCAACATCAAGTCGATGAGAAATTTATTTAAGAATCACTCTTTCTTCTTTGTAACGTCTTTACAAAAGACAAAATATTTCATGATACTTGGAATCTTTAGAGTAAGCTTTTAATCGCTTTGATTACTACAATGAATCATAACAACTTCCACTAGATTGTTTGATTTCACAATAAATCTTTATAACTCCCTATTGAAGCATTTCATTCCACAATGAATCACTACAACTCCCACTAAAGTGTTTGATTCTATAGTGAATTGATATAACTCATTTGGAGTGTTTGATTCAATGGAGTCGATATAACTCTCCTTTGGGATGTCATATACAACAATGGACCGTTACAACTTCCACTAGAGTGTTTAATTCTCAATGAATCGTTACAGATCTCAATAGAGTGCTTACTAATTCCAAATATTTCATAAAAATTCTTAACCAAAATTTTCATTTGACTGCAGATGCACATGTCACAAGTTCAATTAATAGTGGTTAGTCTTTATCTGGACTTATTTCATGTTATACCGAGATTGCTTCATTATTAAGCAAAAAAAATGTATAACTAGAATTTGACTTCATCGTGATCTAAATCATAATTCGGATAGTGTCTATATACTATCTATGTTAAGATTATCTCCGAGATAATAATCTAAAGATACCCGCCGGATATCTCAAAAATCCCACACACTATATTTTAGTGTCATTTTTTCGGATTAACTGATATCTGCTAACCAAAACCAACAACTTAACAAATGTGCGGATATCGCACAACTTAGCATACATCGGACATCAATTAATTTGTTTATGGTACATTTGACATTTTATCTTTCAGTCTTTGAACATTAATCATAATTCGGTGACTCGTCTTTTTATAACATGAGAATCAACATGTTTTCATGCATTCATTTGAATCGTTTTAGAAGTCTTACTACATGGAGTCCGCTAAGACTATCCAAGTAACTTCTTTGAAGCGATCTTTATAAAACTTTCACCAAAAGATTTTCATTGTTTCTTTTAAATTTAATGATTGTATCAACATATAATCATAGAATTACGTAACTATCTTTGGACCGTTAAACATAAACACATTGGTCTTTGTCTAACAATGTTCTTCTGAGACAATCATAGCATGAAATCTCAAGTACCCCTTTGTTTTTGAGGATTTGTTTAAGTTTGTAATTCGACTTCTTCAATTTACAAACATTATCTCTTCTTTTTGAATTCTCCATTGAGAAAAAACAAGAATGTCCATTTTTTTATGTAATTCTAAATCTATACTTGATACTATAGCCAAAACGTGAGCGAATCGAGGTAAATCTCACAATGAGATGAAGACCGGTTTAAATACCCGCTTATTGAGTATAATCTTTCCTACTAAGTGAGCATTTTTTAAGATGTGTCCCAATAAAGGATCTACAAGTTAAAAAAACTTGATTTGACCTTATTGACTTTATATTATCTTTCATTGCTTTGTTCCATTAGTCTCTCAGATAACAAGATAGAACCTCTCGATAAATGCAGGGTTCTTCCTCATTCACTAAAGACTGGTCTAATTTCTGAAAATATAAAGAAGGTGTCCCCCTCAATATCATGATGTCTCTCAGACACATGTTTCCTAGAGTATTTTTCAAGATTGAAGCTTTGTGACATAAATAATTACTCTCATCAAGATCCATATAATCTTAATGGGTAAACTTTTATCAAATATCACAACATTAAGTAAAATCACTCCCACTTTGATCTGATAGAGAGTGATTATTTCAATCTGAAAATGGTATAGTATTTCGAATACCTCCCCAATTAGGAAATTTTTTTCAGAAAAATTGACATTAAGCGATTTTATCTCATGTCTTACTCTGAACTTCTTGATCTCCAATCAATTTGTATCCATTGGATTTAGCATAGTATCTTAGAAGATACATTTCTAAATTCTTTAGACCCTTGTTGGTCTACAGATACCAAGATTAACAAAAGATCAGTCTTCAACTTTTCTAGAGTTCGGGATAAGTTGACTTAATCAACTATGAATAACTATATTCAATATGCAGACAATCATAAATAACTCATCTTTCCAAAAAAAAGAGTTAAAATTAATTGTCCTATCACGGATCATGTCATATCCAACAACGTTTATTCCTTCTTTCAGTTACACCATTGAGCATTGATGTATAAGGTTTTGATAATCGTCGGATTATACAATTTTCATTACACAGTTCCTTGAACTACATGGATAAACATTCATGTCCTCTATCGGTTCTTAAAACCTTTAAGGTTATGTAATTTTATTCTCGGACCCATTTAGGTAATATCTGAAGCAATTCAATGCTTCATATTTATGAGAAATTTTATACATATAAAACGTGAAAAATTATCAATTTATGTAATGAAAAACCAATAAGTTCCATGATTTGCTATTTGACATTCATAAAATCACATTTATCAAAATAAAATAATTGCAATGAAGAATCAACAATCACAGTTTTATCAAATGGTTTTCTAATCACTTATGAACAAGATAATATCCACATTTTGATAACTTGACTCTTAAAGATGAACTCCATAGTTTTTCTTTCGCAAGTCAGATATTCAAATCTTGCACAATGTGACCAAATCTAGTATGCTAAATGTCATCATTTACACAAGCATAACTAAATGAACAAATATTTAGTAATCCATGAATCATCATCATAATACTAAAATAATTGTTCTCTTACGGTCAAAACCATATAAAACATAGAATAATTGTCGATTACCATAATGCACATGGCATATACTATCCACAACCATCTCTAATATAAATTCAAAATACATCCCAATCATAGAAGAACTGATTCGAGTTGAGATCCTTAATGGTCTCGGAGAAAAACAAGACATTTTGTAATTTGAAACATTGACCATTGTCAATTTCAAGTTTGCAAGTCCACTGAACTTCAACTCGAACTTAGTTTCTACATATATTCATCTCGTCTCACTTGGAACATGATGACGATGTAAATAAAATGTCAATTCATCATTAGTCAATGATCTGCGTTTTCTGAATCTATAATCCACAAGGATAAAATTCAGTCATAAATACATCACCATAGACAATTATCTTAAAACCAAATAATTACAATGAATTTCTTTGTCCCTCTTAGACTCAAGATATTCATAAGTAAAAAAATGACCTTCTTAGGTCATCTAATTTTCAGTTTTGCATATCTCTTCTTCTTATTCTTCTTAGCATTAGGATTAATTTGAAGTTTAATTGCAGTATTTCTAATTTAATATTGCTTGTCATTTCCTTCATTCCTTCCAGTATGTCTTATATTTAGAGTTTGAAGAGTTTCAAGAACTGGATTCAGAAACAAGAACACTTGATGCAGACTTGACAGCTTCAAGTATTATATCCTTCAACTCAACAATAGGAATTGAATAAGCTAAAGTCTTAATACTTTCATCACGGGTCGTGTTAACCCTCAAGTGTTCCCACTTATAAGGAAATGATCATGTTAGACCAAAATTTGATATTGTTCAGAATGTGATGTGCTACCATACTTCTTTATAAGATATTACCAAATATCATAAGTTGTAAGGTGTTGCACATTCTCAAGGATCATGTTGTCTACAACCGAGCTCACCAGTTTGTTATGAGCTAGAATTTTTCATATTCAAGCAAAGACAAGTCTTTTGATCCATTTTGATCTGAATCTCCATCCCAATCCCAGAACTTCCATAACACGGTAGATAATATTCAATGCATCTTGTTCTCCAAGAACATTTAATTAATTATGACGCCACACGTCATAATTGTCGTCATTGAGTTTGTTTAATTTTATTTAACTCAACGTTGATAGCTTTTGAAGCTATTGATTAGTTTGATTGAAGTGAATCAATGAGTTAATGTACATTTATGTATCAATATGTTCAATGTTAAGCTAACAGACATCTGAAAAATTTAATACAAAATTTGACATCGAAAAATGACTTAAAGTCATTAATCATCAGTCTCATTAACTATCCTCATTAATCGATTAGGTTCAAAACATGAACAAAAATGGGTTCTAGCTTTTAAATCAATAAATGACTAAAACTCCCACTTAACAACATGAAACAACATGCTTAATAACTTTATCATTATAAACGTAATAAAGCATAATCATGTTATGAGTTAATAAAATAACTCAAAGTAGTCAAAAGAATCTCATGGCTACTATAAACCCAAAAAAAATCAACTACTAAAGTTATTCTTAATCTAATCTTATTTCAAAGATCAACTGTCGGGACAATTTTTCATGAATAGTTTGAATCCTCTTTGACATTTATGTCCTTGTGTACCACATCTAATCTAAGACATTATGCAAAAATATATGGCGTAGGGATCTAGGTGATGATTCATATTTAAGCGTTACATTTACCTCTCAATGTAATAACACCGGATCAATTAATCATTTTTAATACATAGACATGTTGTCCCAACAACTTGTCTACTTACATCTTTAACCCAATCCACCAATAATTTTCTTATAACATTATCACAAGTACTATTAAATTCCAATCTAGACATAATTTAATCCTAGAAAACTACTTTAAGTTTTCTTGGAAATGTCATAGCTCAAGATTCAACTTTTATAAAGTCATGAGCTATTAAGTTGGAATTATCTAATGTGATAATAAAAGAAAACGATTAAACTATCAATCTCCGTCAAACAACTTAATGTTCCAAAAAATTATGTGCTAGCTTATCAAGTAATTCTTAAAAAAAATTGCATAAAGAAATCTCGAATTTGTAGAACAACAATTGTTCATTTTTTCGAGTCATATCTACATAAAATGAGCAACCATTTAAACATTCAATGCTTAAATACATAACACATGAATTGTTAAGCTCACAATTACACAAGAAAATTTAATTTCAATCATAATAAGCTTATTCACAAATGTAATAAATTTTAATTATGGTTCTCAATTTAATAGATAAATAAGCACTTGAATATTTCTAACTCAAATGCCTCCAACATATGCAAATTAAGAATCTGCACAGAAAAATAAGAACATAGCAATTTTCGGAGCCAGAATCGGAGTTAAAATGAGTCCAAACGAGCCAAAACAAGATTACATAAGCGCGAATTCTCCGGAAACAGCTAGACGCGCCGGAAAACCAGAGCCAGGTGCCGGAAAACAGCTTCCTGTGCCGGAAACAGCCAAAACGCGCCTGGAAACCTCTGTATGCGCTAACACGCGCCTCCAGGTGGTTTCATGCGTCAATATGGTCGCCGTTGAGTCTGTTCACGGTTCGGTAAGGACGAACCATTGGTTCGGTTTAGGTTCAGCCTTGAACCCAGTTTGCACGGTTCGGTCAACCCGTGTTGACTGATTCTTAATTGAATTTCAGAAATTACATTTGGGTCCACAGAATGTATCAAATTTTCGAAACAAAGACCCCTGATTTATCTGAAATTTTGCAGTTTGGTCCCAAATTCGTGAAATACTTTAAAAAATTGTATCTCACTCATTTCTTAACCAAAATCAACGAATAATATACCGTTGGAATCATCTTTGAACGTATATTAACCCAGTACCAATAACATAACACAATTCATTCTGTACTGTTCGAAATTCGCAGTCAAAGTTCACGAAAATTTTCAAAGATCGATTTAATTCGCACAAACGGCTTGGCCAAAAATTCGAAAATTTTGCAGATACATTCTACATAATATTACGCACATACAGTAAAATTTTCAGCCCCCAATTCGTCCGTTTCAATAAATCGAAAAATTGAAAAAAATTAGAACTTATGCAATTCAATAGCGAAAACATGCCATATCACACATACAGGGCATATAAACGTGCCTAAACGCATACGAGAATCCAATACAATGACTCTAATACCATTGTTGGAACACGGGGGTTAGAAATCCACTAACCTCAATTCTAGAATAGCAGCGGAAGGAAGAACCCGAGCGGAAGGAAGAACCCGATTGAATTCTACGTACGTACTGGATCCTCAGAGCCCGAAACACAACCACATGAATTAATCACGGATTGCTTCCATTAATCACAATTTAAAAGCCCTTATTGATTGCGCATCATATGTGATAATATGAGAATGAGAATTTTCTGTATTTCCAGTTTCTACATTTTCTACGTGTGGAGTCAGATAGAAGAGAATAGAGAGTCAAAACCGTAACTTCTCATCAGGGAGAAATCTTAAATTTCATCGCTATATATTCTCCTGGAAGTTATCAAACTTCCCAAAATTGAAATTATCCACTTTCATGTGTGGATATTTATTAATAAATAATTAATTATTATTTATTAACTTTAATTCCTACACCCCAACACCAGCCGTCGCACACCCCAACCCCAATGCCGCCGCCCCCAGCCACCGTCATCCCTCCCCAACCTTCCGCCTCCGACACCCCCACCCCAGTGTAAGTTTTAGATCGCCGCCTCCCACTTTCTTTTCCTTTTTTTGTTTTTTTGCTTATGGATATGGACCAGATTTGCCCCTTTTTTGTTTATGTATGGAGATAGTTGGTTTTGTTGTTTTTCCTGATTCATTACGTTTTTACTTTTTTCGGATCTGATTTTATGAAAAAATATATGATCTTCAGAATTTTTTTTCGAAAAAATCATATATTTTCTACTTTTTTTTTCGAACATGTCTATTTTTTAATTTTTTTATCCGAAAATGTGTCCCATTTATTATTTTTGAAATCCTTCATTTTGTTTGATTTCTTTTCCCGAAAATTTTACTTATTTTTTAAATTTTATTTTGAGAATTTGCAAATTTTTCGAATAAAATTTACAATAATTTGATTACATATTCTCCGTTTTGGATAGTCGGTCGTGTACCGCGACCCATGGCAGCTGCGACGGAATACAGTGGGAAGCAACTGCAATAGATGGGGAGGAATGACTAGAAATTGGGATTTCAATGTTAAGGGCAATATAATCTTTCTCTGTTAAACTTTTAAAAAAAAAATATATAGGAGGTGTATTTGCTAAAGATGGCGGTGCTAATAACCTGTGCCAATAAACTATAGTAAGGTGGATCAGGCTCAATAAACTATAGTAACGGCCAACGGGGTCCTTTGAAAACTGTGCATGTGGTTAATTCTAGACCACTGCCACATCACTGCCAGAATTACCGTAAAAAATTAAAACATGCAACTTATTTGATTGAAACGTTCAATTTATTTACACTGAAATGTTCGCATTTTTCAGTGAAAACAAGTTGACTGTTTTAGTGTAAATAAATGGAACGTTTCAAAAATACACTTGAATTGTACAGTTGCATATAATGTACAAGAGACCTACTCAATGATATATAATGCGTATTTCAGCTCTATATTTATATTTTAGAAGTATATTTTATGCGCACCAGTTGCGTTTACAATTATCAATTTTAATAAAATTGTAAGAAAATTAGAAAATAATTAATACTAATAAACTTATATCTTTAAATTTAAAAATGAACGTAACTGTGTGGTGTAATGATGCGTACAAATTTTTACGGTCTTAAGACAACATCTCTCATTTTAGTTGGACTAGGTTTCTGACACGTGTAACCGTGTACCTGTTGGGGTTATATTGTAAAGTATGTTTTTACTTTGTATAATCAACCTGAATTTATGTCTTATTTGCTGAAATAAATTATTTATCACTGATGCTTTAAATATGATTGAATGTTACATATATTTACTGCATATCTGTTCAATAAATAGTACGTGTTACACTATAGTTAATTTAGTGATACCAGATCACTGAAGATTAAATTAACAGTCCCTTGTAACCAAAAGTACAGAATTCACAACCCAGATGGAAATGAACAATCCATCGTGAAAGGTTGAAGTGTAAGGCTCAGATTGGCTTGTCTTGACCAAGAGATTGCACTAGTGCATTATGATGCGCTGAATAGGACTTACAGGACGATAAATTCTCCAGTGCTGAATATAAAATAATTAGACCTCAGTGGTTAGTTATTTCTTAATCCCCGTCCTTTAAATAGGATCGTGTGGAATTAATAATTATTGCTTTGATTCATGTTGGGTAGAGAATCAATGTGATTCAATACTTTATGTTTTGGGCAATATTGTTAGTTACATGACGATTGCTAAGATTTAATATGGAAAATCGTGTGCAAGTACGTCTTGTTTGATTTGTCCCCTTGGTGGACTTAGAAGTTTTATCATACCAAATCTTGCAAGTGAAATTTGTTTCCGATATGAATAATAATGTTGAGCTGACCTTACTCCAAGGAAAAATATATTAATTAATATGAAGTTATTCAGTGGCTTAAATTAATTAATGGACTGGATAATCTTAAACACGGGAAATAATAATCGGGAGTCATATTAACAGTAATATGGGTTAAAATGCAATATTAATTATGTAGTGAGATTAATTAATATTTATGGGCTTGAATAATATTGTGACTCAATATTGATAATTAAAGGTCCATTGGAAGATACAATCTTAATTCTCCTAAAGGCCCCTCAAGTAGCCCAAAGATAAAGTCCAATAACTGAAAAAGGTGTTTAAAATAAAATAAATTATTGTTGCCTAATTTTCCTATTAATTTCGAAAATAATAAATAAAAGAGGGAGAAAGATTTTCTTTGAATTTTGTTATGGAATGAAGATAAGTATTCTTTGAATACAAGATTATCTCATTAAATTCAAGAAATCTCCCACTTGGTTATTTATTAAGTGGTTTTCGAAAATTATGAAAAAAATAAGGAAAGGAAAGATTTTCTTGTTTTTCTTGAAAAGATATTATGGAAGATATGTATTATTGGAATACAAGAATATCTCATAAATTCAAGAAGATCCAAATCTTGGATTCCTATTCCCTATTATTTTCGAAAAATCCATAAAATAAGGAGGTGGGATTTTGTGGAATATTTAATTATGGAGAAAAGAATATATGAGATACATTCAAGATTTCTTGGAGACCAAGGAAAAGATTTTCTCATCTTATTCACACACAAAAAATCGGCCACCCCTAGTATTATAAATAGGGTATAAACTTTTCATCCCCAGTGCAATTCCATGTGTTGGAAAAATTGGAAATCCACAAAGGTGGTGCAACATAATTTATTTTTCCTTTTGTTAATTGTTCGCGAGCATCCTTCCACCGGATTGTTGAACAAGGACGAGGGAATACTTGAGAAGGCTCTTTGGGTTTGTTCGTGTGAACGGGATATCCATCTTCTCAACGATTGTCACTCAAGTGGTTAGTTCACGTAAAACTCATAGTACCAATTCATCGTAGGATTTATGTGACTTGTTTATATGCATGATTTGTTGTTGGATTATTATTTGAATTAATATAGGATTAATTCATGCTAGTAATAATTGTTAGAATTAAATTTGTATTTAAATATTCATCCCGAATAGATCCCAAGCAATTAATTCCCCAACATCCCCCGGTATCGAGCCTCGATTTCAGGCTCTGAATTTTAAATTGTAATTTAATTCGTTTTTCATTAAATTTGAAATTGGATAGTAGAATTGATAGATCTCTTTTGCAGGTATCCAATTGTCATGGTATTTGATGAATGTTTAATTATGTATGCATATAATTTGTGGTTTTTAATTTGATTCGTTCGAATTTGTTTTGCCTCGTGAGAAAATTCACGAGTAGATTAGGATTTGTTTGATTCGTTCAATGTAATAGACTAGTCTAGATCTAAGTTTATTTATTTTTTGTAAATAAATTGTAACCGGATCGAGAACGAAGACGGAGATGAAGAATTAAAGATGGGCGACCAAGTGCCCGGACGTCTGAAGTCAAGGTATTCGCCCGGCGATGATCGCGCTACGCAAAGCGGTCGCGGATGAAAGTGGGCCTAGCCTTGGAAGGGCGCCTGACGCCGCTAGGGCGCGCGCGAGAGTCAAGCGCTAGAGGGCTAAAACAGGCAGGGCTGGGCGGGCAAGGCGATGCTGGCCAAAGGTCGAGGCACGCATCGCGGACGAAATCGTCCCCAGCTGGCTTACAGACGATACGCGGCGACGCCGAAGCTACCGAAAGCGACAGGCGCAGGATGATTCGGCCGGATGTGGTCGTGCGCCTAGGCGCACACGGATACACATTCCGGGCTGCGAGCTACCCGTTGCCGGATGTCGTCTCGAACCCTGACGGAGGACGTTTTAAAGAATTTATTGCGGTCGAGTGGGAGCTTTTCGAGACGAACGATGAAGGCTATGAAGACGATTTCTCAAGATCAAGACATGACAAAAATTAACTATGACAATTGGATATATGTGTCAAATGTGTTTAATTTTTTGTTTTGATGTTTGCTTTATTTTCGTGCTTATTTAATTTGTTTGAATATGCGATGCATGAGAAATTGTTTTGAAAAATCTCACTTTCGAAAATTACTAAGTATGCTTTAAAATAATTAATTGACAATTTTATTCCGGATAATAAAATTGAATTAATTTTGATCTCCATGATTTATTTATTTGTGAATTCTTTTGGAGAAATTTCCCACCTGACTGAAAAGATAGTTTTCACATGAATAAATTCCATATGATGATTGTGAATTATTATTAGTGGCGACGATGACCCTCCCCACGAGGCTCGTTCAAAACGAAATAATAATTTTATATTTAATCATGGTTATTACTTAGGTATAAAATTGATATGCATATACTTTCCCGAAGTCTCTGTCAATTTTATATTGGTCAAGTGAGAGCCAACTATTAATTTGGACATTAAAGGTTTGTAATTGTTCTTGTTTGTAACCTGTTTGAATGTGTTTAAATAATGAATCACCCCACGTGGCTTATTTAAACTGTTTTGAGATGTTGGCTGATGCATGTTCATATTTTTTTTTAGATTTTAATATGATTCATGTGATCAAATTATGTGATAATTTTGTGTTTATACAATCGTTATTTATTTCAGTTCAGTATGTCGCAACCTTTTAATTCACTGAAATATATGCTCAAAGAACACCAACTTACTGGTGAAAATTATGTTATTTGGAAACGTAATATGATATTAATTTGTCCTAACTGCACAAGAACACAATTGGGTTCTTGACGTACCCAAGCCTAACAAGCCTAATGAAGGATCAACCAATGCGGAGAGATCTTTATATGATATCTGGGAGCGTGCCAATGAGCCTATGAGATGTATAATCTTGACTTCCTAGTCTGATGATTTGAGATACATTCATGAAGGTGTTGAATCTGCTGAGGGAAATCATGCAAAGTCTTGAAGAAATGTTTTTAACAGAAAATCGCATGATCAGTTAATTTGAAAACGATGGCGTGGCAAGGCTAAAAATGACGGAGGGAACACCCGTAAGGGATCATGTTCTCAAAGTCAAACTCCATTTTGACAAACTTGCTTATCTTGATACTAAGTATTGTAATGGGGCTCAGATCGAATTCTTGTTCATAACTCTTCCAAAATGTTTCGATGAGTTTTACTGTACTTTTGTGATGAGCGATCAAATGTTCACTATGGACACTCTGCAAGAAGCTTTGGAAATAATAGAGAAACATTTGGAAAAAGAGGATGAAGCATTGGTGACTAAAATTCCCTCTCAGAATCTAGGCCAATGGCAGGCAAGATTAATGAGGTGATGAACAGTCAAGACCAAAGCAACCCCACTACTAAGAAAAATAAAAGAAAGACGGTCAAATGGTTGGGTGTCAAGAGGAATCCAAATGGGAAGTGTTTCAACTGCGGTGAGAAAGGACACTGGAGGGATGCCTGTTCCAATCCCAAGCGGATAGGAAAGAAAGGTAATTCTCATGCACTAGTTGTTGAAACTTGTTTGGCGGCGTATGCTTCCCATTTATGGGTAGTGGATACGGGATCCACTGATCACGTTTGTTTCACATTACAGGGGTTCAAGCGGACCCGGCAACTTAGTGGGAGTGAGATCCTTATCACACTGGGCGATGCTACGAGAGTGGCAGCTGAAGCAGTGGGAGAAGTGCAACTGTCTTTTGAAGACAAAGTTTTAATTTTAAGAGATGTTCTTTACGTTCCTAGCTTTAGAAAGAATTTAATTTCGGTTTCTAAACTTTTTCTTGATGGATATTCAGTTACTTTTAATAAAGTTGTTACCATTGCTCTAAATAATGAGTTTATCTGTCATGGAACGTTGTCAAATATTTTCTATACAATTAATTGTGCACACCATTCACGAAATGCATCCTATAACACATCGACTGTTTCGAGTAATAAAAGAAAACGTTCAGCAGATGTGAATGAAACACTTCTATGGCATCTGAGACTAGGTCATATTAATCGAAAGAGGATCCAAAGGTTGGTTCAAGATGGTTCATTGGAGTCACTCCGGGTTGAACCATTTCCAACCTGCGAATCATGTTTGGAGGGTAAAATGACCAAGAGGGCATTTGGAGCCAAGGGGAATAGAGCCAAAGAAGTGTTCGAAATCGTTCACACTGACGTATGTGGTCCAATGTCAATCAAAGCAAGAGGAAGTTATGAGTATTTCGTTACTTTTATCGATGATTACTCAAGATATGGATACATTTAACTTATGAAGCATAAATCTGAGACCTTTGATAAAATCAAGGAATTTAAGGCTCAAGCAGAGAATAATAGGGAAAAACGTATCAAGTGTCTACGATCTGATCGTGGAGGTGAATACATCAGCGATGAATTTTTGAACTACTTGTTAGACGAAGGGATTGTATCCCAGTTGACTGCACCCAGAACCCCTCAACAAAACGGGGTTGCAAAACGAAGAAACAGAACTCTTTTAGAAATGGTCAAATCAATGATGAGTTATGCGGATCTACCCAAATATTTTTGGAGTCATGCCTTGGAAACAGCGGCTTACATTCTAAACCTGGTGCCATCCAAATCGATTCCCAAAACCCCTATAGAGTTGTGGACCGGGCGCAAGCCCAGTTTAAGACACATGAGAATCTGGGGGTGTCTGGCACATGTGTTGGACAAGAAAGCCGGTAAATTGAATCCACGATCAGAATTAAGGTTGTTTATAGGGTACCCCGAGGGAACGAAAGGGTGCATGTTCTATGGTCCCGAAGATCAAAAGGTGGTAATCAATACACACTTTAGATTTTGTTGGGGAATAAATTGCACGGATCTATTCGGGATAAATATTTAAATACAAATTTAATTCTGATAACTATTACTAGCATGAATTAATCCTATATTAATTCAAATAATAATTTAACAACAAATCATGCATATAAACAGTTCACGTAAAGCCTACGCATGCGGAATTACTACGAATTAACGTGAACGTACCTCTTGGAATGGTAATGGCCTCGTTGATTAGACACACCAAAGAAACCTTCCCAAGTATTCCCTTAATCCTTGCTCGACAATCCGGTGGTAGGATGCTCGCGAACAATTAACAAAAGGAAAATAAACTTTGTTGCACCACCTTTGTGGATTTACTAATTTTTCCAGCACATGGAATTGTACTTGGGAATGAAACATTCATCCCCTATTTATAGAGGGTGGTGGTCGAAAATTTCATGTGAAATAGGGAGGAAAAAATCTTTTCTTGATCTCCAAGAAATCTTTAATATATCTCATATATTATTTTCTCCATAATTAAAATATTCCACAAAATCCCACTCCCTTATTTGTTATGGAATATTTTGAAATATTAGGGATCAAGATTCCAAGATTTGGATCTTCTTGAATTTATGAGATATTCTTGTATTTCAAGAAATACATATCTTTCATAATATTTTTTCAAAAAAATCAAGAAAATCTTTCTTGCCCTTTATATTCAAAATTTTCGAAAATATCCCCATGAATAACCAAGTGGGAGATTTCTTTAATTTAATGAGATAATCTTGTATTCCAAGAATACATATCTTCATTCCATAACAAAATTCAAAGAAAATCTTTCTCCCTCTTTTATTTATGATTTTCGAAATTATGAGGAAAAAATAAGCAACAAATTTATTTTATTTTGAAACACCTTTTTCAGTTATTGGACTTTATGTTGGGCTACTTAGAGGGCCTTTAGGAGAATTAAGATTGAACCTTCCAATGGATCTTGAATTATCAATATTGAGCCACAATATTATTCAAGCCCATAAATATTAATTAATCCCACTACATAGTTAATATTGCACTATCTATCTTAACCCATATTACAGTCAATATGACTCCCGGTTATTATTTCCCATGTTTAAGATTATTTAGCCCATTAATTAATTCAAGCCATTGAAATAGCTTTCCATTACTTAATATCTTTTGTCCTTGGTTAAGGAACGATTCAACATTATTATCCATACTGGAAACTAGTTTCACTTGCAAGATTTGGTATGATAAAGCTTATGAACCTCCCAAGGGGGTAAATCGAACAAGCGTACTTGCACACGATTCTCCGTAATAAATCTTAGCAATCGCATGTGACCAATAAAATTGCCCAAGATATAAAGTATTGAATCTCGTTGATTCTCTACCCGTGATAAGTCAAAGCAATAGTTACCAACCACACGTGATCCTATTTAAGGGACGAAGATTAAGAAATAACGAACCACTGAGGTCTAATTCTTCCTTGTTCAGTTCTGAAGAATTTGTCCTCATGTAGGTCCTATTCAGTGCATCAGTCATGCACTAGTGTAATCTCTTGGTCAAGACAAGTCAATCTGAGCCTTACACTTCAACCTTTCATGATGGATTGTTCATTTCCATCTAGGTCGTGAATGGTGTGCTTTTAGTTACAAGGGACTGTTAATTTAATTTTCTTTGATCTGGTATCACTAAATTAACTACAATGTAACACATACTATTTATTGAACATTTATGCAGTAAATATATGTAACATTCGATGATATTTAAAGCATCAGTGATAAACAATTTATTTCAGTAAATAAGTCTGAAATTCAGTTTTGATTATACAAAGTAAAAGCATATTTTCCAGTATAATCCCAACAGTTTTTTTGGAGGAAGACTATATGAACTATAGAAAGCCCAGAAGTGAAAATACATTAGATGAGCTAAGAGGGCTTACCTCAATGCCAACTGTACAAGTTGACATACCAAACGACATACTTACACAACCGGAACCTCGTCGTAGTGGGAGGGTTGTTAGATAGTCCGAGAGATTCATGGGGATATGGGAGTCATCAGACTTGGTCCCCGGTGAAGATGAATCGGACCCATGGACATACAATGAGGCAATCCAAGACAAGGATGCAGATTCTTGGAAAACAGCAATGGAAGTCGAGATGGGTTCTATGGATCACAATAAGGTGTGGGAGCTAGTCGAACCACTCAATGGGGTCAAACTCATTGGATGCAAGTGGGTTTATAAGAGGAAAAGAGGATCGGACGGGAGGGTGGAGACCTTCAAGGCTAGACTTGTGGCAAAAAGTTACACTAAAAAAGAAGGGATTGATTATAAGGAAACCTTTTCGCCTGTAGCCATGCTTAAGTCCATCCGTATTCTCATGTCGATAGATGCACATCTCAATTTTGAGATCTGGCAAATGGACGTCAAGACAACTTTCCTTAACGGAAGTCTTGAAGAAGAGATCTATATGCAACAACCCGAAGGCTTCGTTGAAAAAGGCCAAGAACATCTAGTTTTCAAGCTCAAGAAGTCCATTTACGGACTAAAGCAAGCATCCCGTGCTTGGAACCAATGTTTTGATCAGGTTATTAAGTCTTACGGGTTCTATCAAAATGAGTACGAGAGTTGTGTGTATAAAAAGCATGTCGGAACTGCATTGTATTCATAGTACTATACGTGGACGACATTCTGCTCATCGGAGACGATGTAAAGGTGTTGTCGGACGTAAGGGCATGACTGTCAAAACAGTTTGATATGAAGGACTTAGGGGAAGCCGGTCACATCCTTGGGATCAAGATCACTCGAGATCGTAAGAAAATGATGATAGGCTTATCGCAAGCTTCATACATAGATAATGTCTTGAAGCGATTCAGCATGCAGGATTCCAAGAAAGGTTTTGTACCCTTCAGACATGGAATCCATCTATCCAAGAAAATGTGCCCTAAGACACAAAAGGAGATAGATGACATGAAAGACGTTCCTTATGTTTCGGCTGCCAGAAGCCTTATGTATGCAATGTTGTGCACGAGACCAGATATCTGCTTTGCCGTTGGCATGGTAGCAAGATATCAGAGTAATCTGGGGAAAGAAATTGGACTGCAGTTAAAAATATTCTGAAGTATCTGAAGAGAACTCGGGATAAAATGTAGGTTTATCAGTCAAACAGTCTGATTCCCGTCTGTTACACGGACTCGGATTTCCAATCAAACTTAGATTCCATAAAATCTACCTCGGGTAGTGTGTTTTGCATGGGGGAGGAGCCATGACATGGAGAAGCATTAAACAGAAATGCATCGCAGATTCTACCATGGAAACCGAATATGTAGTTGTTTGTGAAGCGGTTTGGTTCAAGAACTTCCTAATGGACTTGGACGTAGTTCCGAATTTGCCCAGCACCATCACAATCTACTGTGATAATGCCGGAGCAGTTGCAAATTCAAGGGAACCAAGAGCCCACAAGGCTAGCAAACACATTGAAAGGAAATATCATCTTATACTAGAAATCGTTAAGAGATGAGATATAGAGGTGGCACAGATCGCTTCGGAAGACAACATAGCAGATCCATTCACAAAGGCCTCATAATACATTTGAGAGACATGTGGAAGGAATGAGTGTCAAGAGCGTTGTCAATCTGCTTTGAGTATAAGTGGGAGAGATATTATTAGGTTCTTGTAGGTGACATTAGATTTCACGTAGAGCAACACGAGATGTGTTGTAGTATACTTAAAAGTAGACTTTGAGTATAAGTGGGAGATTGTTGGAGTTATACTGGAAAGTATGTTTTTACTTTATATAACCAAACTGAATTTCTGTCTTATTTACTGAAATAAATTATTTATCACTGATGCTTTAAATATGATTGAATGTTACATTTATTTACTGCATACCTGTTCAATAAATAGTACGTGTTACACTGTAGTTAATTTAGTGATACCAGATCACAGAAGATTAAATTAACAGTCCCTTGTAACCAAAAGTACAGAATT
This sequence comes from Stenogyne calaminthoides, assembly GCA_037126765.1. Lineage (NCBI taxonomy): Eukaryota > Viridiplantae > Streptophyta > Magnoliopsida > Lamiales > Lamiaceae > Stenogyne > Stenogyne calaminthoides. The sequence goes on along the minus strand of JBBCBC010000008.1, from coordinate 4,962,178 downwards.
CACAACCCAGATGAAAATGAACAATCCATCGTGAAAGGTTGAAGTGTAAGGCTCAGATTGACTTGTCTTGACCAAGAGATCGCACTAGTGCATTATGATGCGCTGAATAGGACCTACAGGAGGATAAATTTTCCAGTGCTGAATATAAAATAATTAGACCTCAGTGATTAGTTATTTCTTAATCTCCGTCCCTTAAATATGATCGTGTGGAATTAATAATTATTGCTTTGATTCATGTTGGGTAGAGAATCAATGCGATTCAATACTTGTGTTTTGGGCAATATTATTAGTTACATGACGATTGCTAAGATTTAATACGGAAAATCGTGTGCAAGTACGTCTTGCTTGATTTGTCCCCTTGGTGGACTTAGAAGTTTTATCATACCAAATCTTGCAAGTGAAATTTGTTTCCGGTATGGATAATAATGTTGAGCTGACCTTACTCCAAGGAAAAATATATTAATTAATATGAAGTTATTCAGTGGCTTAAATTAATTAATGGACTGGATAATCTTAAACACGGGAAATAATAATCAGGAGCCATATTAACAGTATTGTGGGTTAAGATGGATAATGCAATATTAATTATGTAGTGGGATTAATTAATATTTATGGGTTTGAATAATATTGTGGCTCAATATTGATAATTCAAGGTCCATTGGAAGGTCCAATCTTAATTCTCCTAAAGGTCCCTCAAGTAGCCCAAAGATAAAGTCTAATAACTGAAAAAGGTGTTTAAAATAAAATAAATTATTGTTGCCTAATTTTCCTATTAATTTCGAAAATAATAAATAAAAGAGGGGGAAAGATTTTCTTTGAATTTTGTTATGGAATGAAGATAAGTATTCTTTGAATACAAGATTATCTCATTAAATTCAAGAAATCTCTCACTTGGTTATTTGTTAAGTGGTTTTCAAAAATTATGAAAAAAATAAGGAAAAGAAAGATTTTCTTATTTTTCTTGAAAATATATTATGGAAGATAGGTATTCTTGGAATACAAGAATATCTAAAAAATTCAAGAAGTTCCAAATCTTGGATTCCTATTTCCTATTACTTTCTAAAAATCCATAAAATAAGGAGGTTGGATTTTGTGGAATATTTAATTATGGATAAAAGAATATATGAGATATATTCAAGATTTCTTTGAGACCGAGAAAAAGATTTTCCCATCTTATTCACACACAAAAAATCGGGCACCCCTAGTATTATAAATAGGGGATGAACTTTTCATCCCCAGTGCAATTTCATGTGTTGGAAAAATTAGAAATCCACAAAGGTGGTGCAACATAATTTTATTTTTCCTTTTGTTAATTGTTCGCGAGCATCCTTCCACCGAATTGTTGAACAAGGACGAGGGAATACTTGAGAAGACTCTTTGGGTTTGTTCGTGTGAACGGGATATCCATCTTCTCAACGGTTGTCACTCGAAGAGGTTAGTTCACGTAAACTTCTAGCAATTCCGCATGCATAGGATTTATGTGACTTATTTATATGCATGATTTGTTGTTGGATTATTATTTGAATTAATATAGGATTAATTCATGCTAGTAGTAATTGTTAGAATTAAATTTGTATTTAAATATTCATCCCGAATAGATTTTGGCAATTAATTCCCCAACAATACCGATTCGTCGAAGTACATATCCTGAACTGACATTGCTAATAGTTGCGGAGATGATAGTTTGCAATTTCTCTTAAAATCAATATTCTTTCTGGATTTGGAACTCACAAAAGTATTCACAAATGACATATTTGAGAAGATTCCAGACGATGTAGAGGGTATCTACTTGTGCTTCAATATAAGATAGGCGAAGTTTGTGGCTTTCATAGTCAAAGAAGTTGCGCAAGTCGAGGGAAACAGCAAGGAGACAAGAGTTTATCTTTGGGAAGTTTATCTATAATATTAATGTCTATATAGGATCTCAATGCAACTTAGGGATGCAACATTCCTCTACTTTTATTGAATGCAGGCACTCCACGTAGGGATGTATTGAAGGTAACTATAGTTGTTTATTCACATAGAGTTGTATAAAATGCAAAAATAAACAAAAGGTTGTTCCTTGTTTTAAATAACATCAATATCGAAATGGTGGTTCATGTATGGCACACGAAGAATCATAATTTAAAAAACACTCGATTTTATCTGTGATCCTTTTCAAAATCACTATACCCTGATACTTCGTGTGCGGAACATATTAATTCATATATTTAACAGTAACATGGAGTTCACTATAGAATTTATGTGTCCCAAGTTCACAGAAATTTTTCCCTAGTTGAAACATAGAATTTACCAAAAGGAACAAAGACAAACAATAAAACGGAAGCATTGACACAAATTTCTTCTAATGTTATTCAATTAACTATTGAGAGAACTGTTTTTCTCTTGGGTTGTAGAGTGAGAATGACTGAAATAAAATTTCTTATGTCCCTATATCTGTATCATATAACACTAACATACATAATTAGTTCAATCCATCTAATCAGATAACAAATGATAAATTGAGTGATGATCATATTAATGAGATTGTTATATAAGTGAGGCAACACATCTGCTGGAGTTTTTTATATTCCAGAAGACACATTGATTTAAAAAAGAACGCACAAAAGTAAATTTGAAGGTGTCGATCTCGTGTCTTGTAAACAGGGAGAGAAGAGTTTGAGAAAGGGCAAGGAGTGTCTTTGTAATATTTGTTGTGATGTATAGAATATGGAAATGACTATTTAATAGTCTTACACATGAATCTTCACAAACAATCCTATATGCTAAAGACCGTTCTTATTATCGAATGATGCTAATGACCAACTAAACACCAACTTAATCTATGTATCCAGCTGGTCAAACTCATCAAAGATGGCAATTCCACGACTCTAACTCATTCAAGTATTTGTGGTTGGAAAATGTTGTATGTCTTACAATCTAAGTGTACCATTATCAGAACCAACAATGATCTGAAATGAAACAATCACAGATGTGAGAAGGAAACAACACAGATATATGGACATTTCAAACATGGATTCAACAAAGTTTTGCCTACTATGATGTAATAACAACACAAGAAACTTTTAAATCATCCAAAAAGTTATCAACCGCACTGACATCTCATAGTGTGATCAATCATTGGCTGGGAGTCTTTTTACATGGATTAATTGTGAAACAAAAGTAAGGGCAGAAGTGGTTTGCTTACAATTTACAGTTTGGTCAACCCGAATCTCAAACAATGAGTTCCTCCCACACAGCTTTGTAACCTTTGTTGTACTATTTCATGATTAAAGCAGTAAGTCTCCTATCAGGATTCTCTTCCTTTATCTGCTTAAGTTCTTTTAACATTATTTTTAAAGATAGGTCACTTATAAGTTCAATATTCGCCGAGCCATTGACGCCCCTCCCTGTTAATGGCCTACATTTAACAGCCACCTATTATCAACCGAAAAGGATTAACGTATGAGTAAATCATTTATAAACTGGAAATGTAGCAAAACAATATTGCAAAAATGTCAAAAGACAATATAAGGATTTCAAAGTTGATTGTTAATTAGACTAACACAGAAAGTGTGGTGATTTTCTTGGTAGGTGGAGCTCTACTCATTGGCGTACTTGTTTAACACTCTTTTCCAAATTTCACCAAAAACTCCTCTCCAAGTTTCTTTAATATTCAAATAGCTTCATATATAACAGCTTCTTCCAAAAATGGGATATAACAGAAGCCTAAATACTATGAAATAATACTGATCACAATAAAATCAATATTAAATATTAAAATCTGCCCCGTTCACAAAATTAATTTTTCTAGTGATCTCGGGACAAAAAAATTAAAAAAAGAGTAACCAAACCCTGAACCATAAACTAAGAAAACAAAGGAATAATGGTAAGTAGTATTAGAATATACTTATGTGAAAACTCATTTTATGAAGTACTATAAAGGTAATTTCATCGTACTAATTTAAATAGTGTGTCCCAATTAGGATGCCAAAAAAAAAAAGACATGGCCTACTATAAACATTCTCTTAGACAAACCTAAACCTGTTACTCTTTAAATTTTTATCTACAAACTATGGATAAATGACAAAATTGAGAAAGGCCTTTGGTTCTTCCCTAGCCAGTCTTATTTTGTGTATAAGCCATTATTCAAAGAATGGGTAAAGAAAACTCACACAATTTTAGCCGCCAAAGCATGACACCATATTTTTTAAACTCATTATAACCAAAACACATGAAAACTCTTGTAGTTGCAATAGCTGTTTTACATGCTATTTTAAGATTCAATCACTTCATAATACATGTATACCAATTATTTAATTTCTATGAGTATGACAAGAAGCAATTAGCTAAGACTGGAAATTAGATATTTCAAACGACCAGCCGAAAATTTTCTAAGAATTTGACGTTACCCCTTATATTTTTGTGATGATACTCTTCAGCAATTGCAGTTTTCCCAACTCCAGGTTCCCCAATTATCACAGGGTTGTTTTGTCATGCTAGATAAAACTTGAATGCATCGCTGAATTTCGACATCGCGTCCAATACTGGGTCAAGCTTCCCACATCTCGCAAGTTCAGTCAAGTCATTCCCATTTTTTTTCATGTGCCTCGTATTTACTTTCTGGATCTGGAACCAATAAATAACTTATAAACAACAGAAGTCTACGAAAAGAAAAACCAGTAAAGGGGAACTCTAACAACAGGGGAACTTAAAAAAAGAGAAAGTGGTACATGTTGTGAGCATTTTGGGCTACAGAAAATAAGGATTAAAATTTTCATAATATTCTCATTCAGCAATGTAACATCCATGTCTTCATATCGTATCATTAGTATTTCTAAGCATTAAGATATTACAAAGGAATTTAGGTTAAAAAAAATATTATCTCATGCATCATCACATCAAGCTTATCGCTGCAGTTTATAACAACAAATTGGTGTGGATTAATTGTTCATGACAAAAACTCGTATTGATACGGTCTCATACATGAGACGGGGCACATTCTAACACAAATCAACACTCACCCCTCCCAAAGTGTTCAAGCGTCATATGTCCAAATTATACTCCGTCTCACCGTGAGACCGTCTCATGCAAGTGTACCTCATTTTTCATACGTATTTTTTCCAAGAAAAACAGGTGCACCTATTTAGTGTAGCGCATGAAATTCTATTCACAGGGGAAAAAAGTAGCGTTTTAATCGCTACAGAAAACACACTTTAAAATCTTAAGAACTACCTCTTCTTAGCCGATATTGATATCCTAATGTGTTGGGAAACAAAAATTAGATTTTCTACGCCTTTATGTCCAATTGATTGCTTTGCATCAGGTTTCTTATGAGAAAATTAATTTGAAAATTCCTGCATCAAGTTAGACATCTGAGATAATTTTTTATAGGAAACATCAGACAAATGATATTGTAATAGTAGGAAAAAGTTACGTTGAACCACTCTAATGTATGGTTCCTCAAGTTCGAAATTTTTTGCAGTTGTAATTAGCAAGGTATTGATGAAATTTTTTTATTAGAGTGGTTGATGAAAACGCCTGAGGTGTGTTAGATTAACAAAAAAAAAAAACCATTTAAAATCAGATAAAGATTAAACATACTTCATAAATCTTTTGAGCAAAATATCAAACAACAATAGGATGCTATAACCTTGCAAAAACACAAAACAACAAAACATCTGATCGAATTTGGAAATGGCAAGACACAAAAATTATCATTGTCAAATCAAGAATGGTACCTGTAAACAGAACGAGCGCAGAGATGAAGTTGCCTGGAACTTTCTTTGCCGAAAACAGTAGCAACGGGGTTTGAGAGACGCCAGGGGACCTGATTTCCAAAATAAACCATAGATGAAAATCTGTGAAATCAAATTCAGAAATAAACATGACAGTGAAATAGTCATCAAATATTTTAGATTAAGTGAAACAACCATGCAAAATTTATTTTTTTTAAAAAAAAGCGATGACACAATATAGGGGAGAAGAAAAAAAGAAGAACCATAACAAAAAGATTGACTTACCTTTAAGCAATTGATGGCGGCAAAGGGAAGACACACTATGATCCTCATAGGGGCGAGGAAGCCATCCCACACCGATATCTTTCCACCATCGGTGCTATGTAAGATTTTTTGGCGTATTGTAAAATCCCAAACTCAAAGGATCGTCTAAGTGTCTTCGATCCTTATGAGCAGCTGCCAGGATTTCGATCCTTATGAGCAGCCATCGGAACTCCTGTTGATTGAGGAACAATTCAATCATCAGTTTCAATACAAAGACTCATGGGCTCACTCTCTAACCCATTGCTACTGGGATTCAGAGTTTCTTTCCTCATCAAAATGTGCGATTAGGGGGTTTTGCACCAAGAACAAAGATGGCCAACGGGGAAAGACGTACAAACTAATAAATCAATACTTCTCTATGTTCCGATATTAGAGATCCAAGAGGGATTGTCTTTTCACTATAAAAATCATTGTACATTGCATAAAACTTGTACTGCCCAGATTAGAGAATGAAGGGGAAAAAATGACATCTCAATCAAAATATATTTAATAAGAAAAGGGAGACAACACACTTCCCTGTCTCCAATGCATATTCTCTATCGACTAAGTCCCAAAATTATCTATGCAAAAAATTTCACATATAACTAGATGAATATGCGCAACACACAATACCCAAGTCCATGCAATATCTATATACCTATGTAAATCTGCATTATGCAAATCACATGATTAGAGTTTGTTAAGCATTCCAATTCTCAAGAAGTCAAACAATCGACTGAAACTTAGAACAACAATAATACAATGCAAATCACAATTAACAACGCATGTCCACAACTCCATGATTTTTTTATGTAATTTCAATTCACCAGATTATGCTCTAAGTATTTCTTGTTGTTACTCCTATTTACCAACAACATTAGAGATTTCACTCATATCAACTCCAACTTACAGCAATCATGCCTCATTAATCAACGATTCTAAGCAAAGTTACAGAAAAAATACAACATCTTTTTATGACAAAATCTAGTGGAAAAGAAAAGAACTCATCAAATAACAACCAGTAAAAACAACAAAATCGATATCTTGAAATAAAAGGCTCTTCATTCCGTCTATGTTCTTCAAATATCTAAAGAAATCATCCATAAACATACACGTCTACATAAAAGTGAAAATTCGTTAATAAGATTAGAGAGATCTAGATTTACCTGAAATTGGGAAAATGAATAAGCATCGATGTAAATTTAAAGTGTGTATTCTGAAAAATGAAAGGACGGATTTTTACATGAGAAAATGTAGTAGTGATTATAATGGGATTTTAGGATTAAAGAAAGAAGCGAGAAACTTCTCTCAATCGTCGAATTCATCTACTTAGAACCGTCCGATTCCACTCTTCTGATGGGAATTCCTTTTTTGTCGCTCAAATTCACGCGCAAACTGGTGGAAAGCTTGACCATTCTCGTCCTGAAATTCCGCCTAAATCTGAGGCTGGCTGCGCTCTGAAGATGGATTCTTAAGCCCTAAATCCGTCAGCTTTAATCCCAGCTATCTCTCATGCCATGAATCATTGCGGATCGCCTGAATGTGTTCGTCAATTTCAAAAATCTATGGCCTCCGTGGGCTCATAAAAAGGGGAAATCATCCAATAAAAAATAAAAATGAAATCAGATGATGATGAAGAATAAAATTGCTTCCACATCATTCAAGTAATCATAGCTCACAATTGGCCACCATCGTTTGGATGATTAACGACCAAGGTAAAACCGAAGATCCTTCAATATTTACCCGGAATTCAAGCAATGAAACATAATTCAGTGGGAGGAGCGGGGCGGGGCGTCGGCGATGGCGGCGGCGAGAGAGGTGGCGGGCACGGCGGCGTGGCAGTGGTGGGCGCTGGAGATCGTAGCTGTTCAGCTACCCAAATTTTCGACGATTTGCTTTCTCGAAAAACAGAAGCAATAGAAGGCACGATTCTATTTTTTGAAAAATAAGAAACAAAAAAATTAATTAACTAAAATAAAATAGTTAAACATATAAAATAGAAATATTAAAAGGGATATAATTGAGCATTATAAATTGTGACAGGGGTAAAAACGTTTGAAAATGATTTGCATCCCCTTGTCACTTTTTAAGATAGTATATATATAGTATATTCGACGATTTGTTTTCTCGAAAAAGAGAGACAATAGAAGCCATGATTCTATTTTTTGAAAAATAAAAAAGAAAAAAAGTGAATTAACTAAAATAAAATAGTTAAACATATAAAATAGAAATATTAAAAGGGATGTAATTGAGCATTATAAATTGTGGCAGGGGTAAAAACGTTCGAAAATGATTTACATTCTCTTGCCATTTTTTAAGATAGTATAGAAGATAGATATAGGGATGGCAATATCATCTCGGCCCGCCTCGACCCGGCCTGAGGGTCGGACCCACCCCGTACCCGTAGTTAGGGATGTTCACGGAGTTTGGAGATTACCGAATCCGAACCGAAATTCGAACCGAAAAAGAACTGAACCGAAAATAACCGTTGACTTTTTTACTTTTTCCGAACTGAACCGTACAAATTTTTATTTTTTTTTGTATGGATCTGGATATTAATGAATTAACCGTACCGAAAAACCAAATGAAACCGCATCAAACCGTACCGAACTGAACCGAACCGAATAACCGATTTATATATGTAATAAATTTAATTATGTGATAAATATATGATGTAGTTTTTTTTTTTAACAGTGATCCATTTTACTTTGTTCAAGTAAAATAACATGCTAAATAAATATTTTAAAAATTGAAGAAGGCCCATGTATACAAACTACAAAGTATAACATAGAAGCCCAACATAATTTCCATTTGATCAGCTTCATCATAATCTTCAGCGCAAGTCACACATTCAACTCCCGAACCCTAATCTCCTATATTCTTGAACAATTTCTCTGTCGCACACATCACATATTAGAAATTTTTAGCAGATTTTGTGAGGATCAACGTGATTGTTTGAGTTTAAATGATAGATATGGTTGAAGATATATTTAATTCATGTGCATTATGTATAGATTGAACAAATATTTTTTAAAAAAATTGTGATTAAAAAAAATGAGGGGTATTGAAAAAAAAGAGAAAAGGGTAAAAAAAATATGTTTCTCCGTCCCGATCCGTTCCGCTCCAATCCGACTCCGTTATAACCGAAAATCCGTTCCGAACCGTACCAAAAAATAAAAAATCTGCACCAATCCAAACCGAAATTTTGGTATGGACACGGATACTTCAATTTTAAAATAACCAAACTTTGGTACGAACACGGATATTTTTAAATATCTGTTTTGGTCCGTACCGTGAACAACCCTACCCGTAGTGACATGGGCGGGTCTGGGTATTACTCAAGACCCACGTCCTGGAGCCGTGCCCCGTTTTATACATTAAAAATCAAAATATATGTTATATAATATATGGAAATACAATATATTTTTACATTTTTTCATATTTATTAATATGTAGATAACAACAGTTCAACTTTATAGATATTTTTTAGGTCAATATGAAATATAATATGTTATTCCAATTAGAATTATTTATTGATATCAATATTTTACAATTTAAATTGTAAAGTAAAATAAAATATAAAAGACATTTAAAATGGATTGTCCCTGTTGGAATATAGAGGCACGTAAACACGTAATACATGCGCAGCGGAATTAAACAATTCACCAACAACGAACATGTAATTGCATAATTAAATTACAGGTAAACGTAAACAAAATTCTTACAGCAATTCGTACACGGATTTCTCAACTACGGTATCCACATAACAGTCGTTTACTAATTCGCACAGATCTGCCAGCGTTGAATCCCCGAGATGAATTTGCTAGGAAAATTCTAACTTAGAGATTTTATGGAAAAAATATGAAGTTCTGTATTATGAATTCTCAATAGCTCATGTATATAGGGGATACCCAACTTAAATCTTAAGCTAACCTGATTAGGAAATAAAATCCATAATCTTGTAAATTAAATCCCATAGATTTAATTCTCATATACATAAATCTCTACGGATTTGATTCTGACTCATCACCCATTGAAAGATCTTCATTGTCACTTGAAATCTGTATAACTTCGACCATGTCGGTACCAGCATTACCCTCGTCCGGGACGCCATTAAAGATGAAACAGAGGTTATCGTATTCTTCTTCACCCCTCTCAATGTATGCACGTCCCAAAGAATTTTCCTACAAATAGTTTGTTCGGTATGATGTTAAACAATACATAGAAAAAAAAAATAGTAAATACAAATGAAAAGATATTATGTACCCTGCATATGATTTCCTATGTGGCATCATAAGTTGTGATAGCATTAGTGTAATGGTCATGCAGCACCCGAGGTTTTGAGATGATGGATGTGAACACCAAGTAACGCGTATAGAGTTTTCGAAAGCGTTCTAGACAAGTTCGATAACTGAAGTCTTTTATGAGCTCACCGTTGACACGATCTATACAATAAGATATTGCTCGACGGTTTGGTAAACCACCCTTAATTGGGTTGCCAACTATGGTTTATTCAACTAAGCCTTTGATAAAGATTTTATCAACTTCCTTAGTCCATTCGGTCGTGTAGAATACATTGTCCTGGTTCATTGCTACTGGTAAAACCACCGTGTTATTATATGTCTTAGTGCAAAAGCTCAATTAATCTGGAAAACAAACAACATAAAATATTAGTCTTCGAATACAACACCCTGTCACTCAATATTAATGGAATATATGAAATGTGTATCAATAAAACTTAATGACTTAATGTGAACCAAAAAGACGCAAAATAAAAATCATTCATAAGTTAATCCGATAAGATGCACATAAAGGTCTTACAAAAGTAATTCAAGAGAAGCTAAATCAAATCTAAGAAGTTTGAATTACAACTTTAGATACTACTAATACATTACGACTAAGAAACATAAAAACTAAATGTTCTTCCCAATCAAGAAGCCTAACATAACAAGAGCCATTGCCAAGAAACACATCATTATCCCCATTGAAACACCAAATACAAGCCCGTAATCGTTTGATGGATAAGCTTTCTTTTCAACTTCAGTAATAGGGTTATGATCCACTTGCTTATCATCTGTACTCGTCATTATAGATCGTTGTGAGCAAGAACTTTTGTCATGAAATGCTACTTTATTGATAGAGTACGAAGGCGATGTAGGACCTCCACAAGAAGATGAGTATTGTGGAGTTGAAGTTTGCTCGTTTTTAGAGTGGGTAGCAGTTTCAAGCTCATCAAACCAAATAAAACTTTTTAGGTGTTTATAATTATTTGGGCATTTATAGTAATAACGTCCGGGATATTTTGCAAGATTACCCGCACAATACAAAATCATCATGCCTTCACCACAATAACAAGGAATCCCCATTCCCATATTCTTGTTTTGTGGACATTTCTGCAATAAATTAATCTATATTAAAAAGAGATTGCTATCAAATCTTTGCAATTCCTAATGTATTACAGGAAATATCCCACATGTCAACATTTGTTCTCATACTTGAGGTTGTATAAAATATCATTTTGACAAATTAAACACCTAAATTAGAAGCACTTACAGTATTTGAAATGGCTCTACACCAATACGGAAAATGACAGCAAACCTTTTTCAATGAGAAAGCACAATGACAATCACCAGTATGGAGTACACAACCCTTGCTTATCAACTCTGAAACTTGTTACTTAAAAAGCTGAAAAAAGATGAAACAAACGAATAATTATGCTAACCTCAATATGGGAATTTATAAACAAATATTGATAAAAAAAGGTTTGCTATAACATAGGTGATACAAATTAACAGTTCAAGGACTATATAGTCTCGAAAATGTATACACACTGCATTCTACCAAAAACTTTATGTACAATTCAAACAACCTACAACCCAAAACACAAGACCTTTATACTGGAAAACATATTGAACAAGGTTTGATATAATCAACAAGATACAAATTTATGCAATAAATCTGTCGAAGATGATATTTTCAACATCTTTCCAAAATTTCTTCGCATAAAACTTCTGATATAGCATTCAATTCACAAATAATTTTAATACATACATAATTTAAAATGAAGGCACGGTTTGCCTGCTCAGCCCAACCAAATAACATTAGCGATGGGGATCCAAACACAAAAATTAAATCAGTTTTGCTCACCAGTCATCATTTACAGAAGGAAGAAGAAGATTTGTGTCGAACGCGATCCAAACAAAACGTCCATAGTGTCTCGATAATCGCGATGTGTTGAGAGAATTGCGCCTGGAAACGATGGCCAGCAGAAGGAATTGGGCGACGCAACTCCGATTCGTGTAAAATCGCGCCGCAAAAGCCCCGTCTGTATGAATTGGGTAGAGATGGAGGAGACCAGGGTTTTCGATATGAAATGGAGAAGAAAAATTGAAATGACGAGAGAATGGATAATGAATTCGGTCATAATAGGAGGGACAATTTCGTCTTTTTTATTTTTTGTTGGACTTATCACAAACCAACCAAATAAAGCATATGAAATATTAGGGTGTTATAATTTGCTAAACCAAACACCTTTAATATTCCGGATGTATGATAATCAGGCCCATTTAATTGAGGGCCTTTTAATCTGCCCGGATATGGGCATTGCAAGCAAACTATGCCTAATAATATTTCATATATTATTATTGGAAATTCTATTTAATTAAATTTAATTTAATTAAATAGTAATAATAATTAATTTTAAATATAATTATTATTATATTCTCCATAAATTAAATATTAATATCTAATATAATATTTAATCAATCAACTATAATCAGTAAACAACTATTACTTGTTGTGTGACCCATAAACCCTCATATATCAAGCGATTAGTCAAACTAACGGTCTTAATTGAACCCTAGACAATAAATTAGACATTCTCAATATATGAGGTACGTTGCTGGGAAACACGCAACTACCTGTAACTAAAACATGGACTATTACGATAACTTCCTTTCATTCACGAATACTCGATTAAATCTTGAACATGATGAAGTGTCTATTCAAATAACTTAATCATTTTATCTTCAATCACTAATTGATCACATATGTCACACTTGACCACAAAGTCCAAGTTGATGTGCATCGGCCGATGACTTAGATCCAATTATGATGAGAAGATGAGTATTCTCTCTAAATCCACATTGAGGAATTAATCATATTCTTGGCTCAACTACCACGCACATGCATTTCGTGATGAGCTCAATCAAAACCATATCTACCCATGGAAGGGTGCAAGCGTCAGTCATGGTCAAAGTTCATCACTCCACACATGTCATGCGTATTGACCTCAAGTCAAAGGAGTATCGCATCTCTCCCACTAACCGAGACACCCGTAGGCACATATTGTGGAATTACATCAAACAGTTTCTCGGATGGGTATACCAATACCCTCTAAGGTATCTGTGCATCCATCATGAGGTACTCAGTATCTCGTAGTAAGTGAGATCTTACTATACTCCCTAAGAGTATGATGCAGATCGCACACCAATCTCAACTGCATCATCAATATCCCATTTTTGATGATCCTTGATCGGGGCTATTTGAGAATCATGCTTAAGTCATCTGAGGTCTCACATCCTCAATGACAACATTGGTTCATGAGAACACATATAAGAATAAATGCAAACAATCAAACATAATATTCGAATAAGTGTATTGTCATACATTAATATTAAATGAATAATAATATTAAATCAAACTGAATATCATCGAGTATTATATCCTTACAATAGATTGTCTTTAGGACACTAACACTAACAGCCCCGTCCCGTTTAAAGAGTGGTGCGGGTCCAGGTATCGAAGTACCCGACCCGACCCGACCCATTGCCATCCCTAGTTGGATAATATATAGTACTACCTCCGTCTCGGAACACTTTGCACAGTTACTTTTCCGCTCGTGTTTTAGCGAAAAAGTATTTTATTATTACTATTTGAAATAGTAAAATAATTTTAAAAAATGCGTATGACAGAGGAGGGTAAATACTATCATACCCTACCTTAAAAGTCACTTTATTATTTCAAATACTAATAAATAATTCGCACGCAAAAACACGAGCAAAAAGTAAGTGTGTTAAGTTTTCTGGGACGGAGGGAGTGCTATTTAATGTAATTCCATTTATGATATTTTTTTTTATAAAGGTAATGAGCGCTATTGCCTATTAGTTTATTTGCTGGAGATCCTATTTTAATTAAAGTAAGTGCCTTTGTCATTATTTTGATCAAAATTTGATGAAATTATGACCCCAACTATTATTCTAATTCAAATAATGTCTATAAATGTTATGTAAATCATTAATTGAGGGGCTTGATTCTTTTTCCTTTTTTGATGATAAGGGGCTTAAATATATTAGTACATCAGTATATTTCACAAAATTAGAAGTTTATTTCAATTAAAAATATTTTATAAAATTAGAATTAGGAGCCGAATGGTTTATTATGAGTAATAAAATATAAATAATAGCGATAACAGTGAAAAATAATAGTAATGGATAAATTCCTTTATAATTGTATTGATTGATGAATGATGTGAATGACTATCATAACTATAATTTTTTTTTTTGATATGCCAAATTTTATAGGAAATGAAATCTAACTTTATCATTTATATTTGAGAAAATAGAGTTTAAAGACACTTTTATTTGTACGTAAATCCTTAAAATAAAAGGCAAAATCTTGTATTGAAAAAAGAAAAAAAGAAAAAAGGAACACTTTTAACAGCGGTAAAAATAAAAAGGTTAAAAATGTGGGATGCTCGTGCCCACAACTAATAGCGGGTAAAAGAATAAAAATGGAAAATAACATGCGTTTCCTCTCTGTGACAGTGATGATTTGATGATTTGATCTAAAGCTATTGCTATTCACCATTATTGATATTATTATTATTTCTCATCTGTCCTTCGATAATTCATCTCTTATCGGAGAGGGATTTGATCCAATCTGACGGTGGAAGATGGGAGAGCCGGCGAGTGGATGTTGTCCGCCGATGGATCTGATGCGGTCGGAGCCGATGCAACTCGTCCAACTCATTATCCCCATCGAGTCGGCTCACCTTGCTGTTTCTTATCTCGGTGAACTCGGCCTTATCCAATTCAAAGATGTGCGTGATTCTTACTGTTCTGGTGTTTCTGTCGTTTTAATTGATTTTGATTGCAGGTTCCTGTGGGAATGTGATGTAGTTAGGGTTATTGTTCTCTCGATTTGAGCACTGTGAATCTACCGATTGCTAGGGTTTGGCTAATTGCGAAATTACCATTAATGTGCTAGCTAGTGTTGCTTATGACGGTAGTTTGTGCTCGAACAGTTTATGTTTGTTCAACTTTTGGAGTTACAATTTGATCCAGGAATTTGGAGGAATTTGACTTGCCTTATTCTATTTACGTCAGAATGATGCTGTAAAAAGACAAAGATGTGGATATGTATTGAGATATATTATCAATAAGTGCAGTAAAAAAAATATGGTTTAAATCACTGTTTATTTCACAAATTGCTAAATCTAAGTTTCTAGTTTGCATCTTTATCTCCTTGTGTAATTAGTTTATGTGTATTCGAGTTAGTGGGAATCGGTATTCGTATTCATTGATGTAGAAATTAAGGTTGTTAGAGAATTGTTATTATCAATTATTGCAGTTATTGGATGTTGATTGCAAATTTTTATGATATTATCAATTTAATTGTTGTGTATAGATAAACATTAACCTTAGAACCGCCGTGGCAGAGGAACATAAAACTACTATGATCGCATTACTTACTATCAATTTTAGAACCACACTTGCTTTCAAAAAAAAAAAATCTTAGAAGCACACTCAAAGGAATAATAAACTACCCCACTAATTTATTTTCTGTTTAAAATTTTCATATTTAACTATAACTCTTAAGTTAGATGGATCAAACTGTTGTGACATCTGAATAATGCTTTTCTCATCCAATATGGTGCAAGTGGTTACTTTTCATTCTTATGGTAGTGAAGAATGCCCAAAGTCTAACAACAAGGTATTCCAACAGAGTGTCTTGTTTGTGAGATTTTGAATCGGGATTGTACTGTATAATGGTTAAAAAGCTAGTAATTATCTGGAGTATATGTCCGTTCTAAAGTTTTTTTATAATATAAGTTTTTTTGTGAAAACTTTATGCACATGCTGCATGGACTGCAATAAATGTAATTTGCAGCTTATAATTATTCCTGGAATTGTGATTCATCTGGGTTGGGGGTATAGCAAATACATTTCTTGAATGTTTGAAGGAAACAATATTCTACTTAAGACATATAAGCCACTGTCTAAACAAATCTCAACCCTCTTTTCTACAAAGTCAGAACAGAAAATGCAGAAATGGAAAAGGTGCACGAACATGCTTGATGCTTCACATGTTGACAAGTTATATGGATCTAGTTATTGGCTTTATTTTTTGGGAGTTGGCCAGTTTCTATGCTCCGTTAATTGCTTTAAAATTTTTATTTTACGTTTTTTAATGGAGTTCTGCCTTTCCCTTTGCCAATTGATAATCTGATTTCTTTCTCCTCTCAGCTCAACTCTGAAAAAAGCCCGTTCCAGCGGACATATGCCATACAGGTATATATAGTCTAGTTTTATTGTCTTAACCCATTCCCTTTGATCAAATTTTCAGTTTTCTAAGCAAGTGCCTGCATGAGTAATCATGGCGAGTTAGCTTACTGAGAGTTTATTTAACAGTGACATTTTTTTTGTCCAGTAATCGAATTAATAAGAAACTGTAATTTAAAGAATTGTATTTATACTTATCTAACTTACTATGGCTGGTGGTATTGCCTAATCTAAAATCTCAATTATTCCTTAAAAATTAGAGAACCCTTTTCTTCCCACTTACAGTAATTACACACTATCCATCTTAGCTTCTCCCATATATGGAGTTGAATTTTTGGTTCTTTGGGGTTGAGATGACGATGAGATACAGATAGATGTTTGATTTGTGCTTTCTGCCTCATCAAATGTTTTCTCTTGGTTGAGAAGTGGAATAGTTATTTATTATTTCTCTTCCTCTATAGATTAAAAGATGTGGAGAAATGGCACGTAAATTGAGATTTTTTCGGGACCAAATGTCAAAGGCTGGGGTGCTGCCCGCAACGAGATCTGTAACACAAGCCATTACTAGTTTAGACGGCCTTGAGGTATCTTTGGCTATTTTTAACTGCTTGACTCTCACTCTTGGTGAACGCGTTTTAAGTTTAAACCTTGAGTCTCATCTCATTTCAGGTTAAACTTGGGGACCTTGAGGCAGAGCTGGTCGAAATAAATGCAAATGGTGATAAGTTACAGCGCTCCTACAATGAACTAGCGGAGTACAAGCTTGTTCTGCATAAAGTATGCTTTTTTCAATTTTCATTGTTCATAGTTTTATTTGTGCACTGCTAATTTGCACAATGTGAATAACTCTTTGGTGCTATGTTTTTGGAGTGGCGTTGAAAATGTAGAAAAGCCTTTTACTCAATCATGCCTCTGGATAGAACAATAGTGAAATAATTTAGTTAAACATTGCAATAGAATCATTTATTGACATAAAACATTTATCAGTCATTTTTAACATTGCAGTAGCCATGTCAATCGTTGTTAAAACTAACCTGTATTTAGACAGAACACACATGATCAATGAGAATTGAGAAAGAGAATTTGTTTCTGGATTAGCAAGCAAGATTTTACTTTAAAAAAACCTAATGCATGTTTGTTTGTAGTATTATGCGAGCTAGATTTGAAAATCCACCAAAATCCTAACCTATAACACTTAAATTCTCTTACAACATCTCTCACACTTCTCCTTCTCCCAATAACACACACCTTTACTTTGACAATATAATAATCCCACTATTACTTACTTTTTCACTAACTTTTTCTCAATCCTAACCTACTATATCTTTTCAACCAAACATACACAACAGTCAAATTCACTTTTTTACTATTCCAGGATTTCTCAATCAGGATTTTTCCTATCCCATTACAGCCCGAAACAAAACATAACCTTTGAAGATTATACAAAGTTCAACCTTGAGGGGAAGCGATGTCTTATTTCTTGGCAAAAAATAGATAAAACTCCTTGAGCAAGCATTACACCATTGACGTTCCTTGTTGTCTACCCTTAGGATACTTGGATGCTGGTCCAATGTTGTGAAATAAGCTGGATATGTATTAATGATGGACCAGTGTAGAGACAAAGTGAAGTTAATCTGGCTCATAAGTATTAACGTATATGATTATGAAGATGTTTTTCCACAAGAAGCACTAGTTAAATTATTTTTGTTTATCAAGTGGAACGCCAATATGTTTTTTCCAGCAAAGTAACCTCCATTGCTTTACTTAACTAAGAACCAAGAAAGTTTTCTGCTACTTCTTTTTAAATTTAAGTATGCTGTTATTTTTTCTTTTATGCTCAAGGTTTTAGTAGCTGTAAGTTCACATATATGCTGTCATATTTTCTTAGGCTGGTGATTTCTTTCACTCTGCCCTGAGCAGCGCTGAGGCTCTGCAGAGGGAGAATACATCAAATCAAAGTGGTGAGGAATCTTTGGAAATTCCATTATTGTCTGAGCAGGTACAAGTTTCTAAAGTTGCATTACATCTTTCCACAGAAGGTCTTTTGTTCTCTTATAATGATGCAATGATGTTTTGTTTAGGAAACAACTACTGATTCATCCAAGCAAGTTAAGCTTGGATTTATCACAGGACTTGTTCCCAGGGGAAAGTCTATGGCATTCGAGAGGATTTTGTTCAGAGCTACTAGGGGTAATGTGTTTCTGAAGCAGACTGCAGTTGATGAGCCAGTTGTTGATCCTGTATCAGGAGATAAGGTTTTTGTCCTTGACTTGTACTCTATATCACACCCTCTATGATTTGCTATAAGGCCTAATGTGTTAATGAACAATTTCCTATTCTGTGAAAAGAGTTAACGATGACATATTTCATTATGAAATTATGTTTATGTCCTGGCTTTATGCAAATTGTTTGCTTACCAGTTGACATTCATTATTTTTCAACTAGTGCTTGATAAAACATATTTTGATAATAATTCCATCATTAACCAGCACGCTTTATGCACACTGTTTATTTGTATCAACCTTTTCACTGAGACTGAGTTGAACATGTTTTCTGGCTCATGCCGAAAGTCTCATCTACACTGGATTTCGAAAAGGACTTTTGAATTTTATTCTGTACCGGAGAAATTTCTTTAGAATCAGTGCAAATGACCTGTGATTTTCAAATAAAGGAGGTGATATTTTGGACAATCTGTTTAATAGAAAGATGAGTGAAAACATGATGTGTCAGTTGATGCATGTTCTTTCTCCAGATATTAGATGTCGCACACATATATATATATATATAAAGACCATTATAAGACCAGTTGTACAGGCCAGATTGATGATCCACAGAAACTGATTTTTGGTTCTTATGATATAGGTTGAAAAGAATGTATTCATAGTTTTCTTTTCTGGAGAAAGGGCAAAAAACAAAGTCTTGAAAATATGCGACGCTTTTGGAGCAAATCGGTATTCTTATACTGAGGACCTGAACAAGCAATCTCAAATGATAAATGAGGTATATGTTTACTTGTATTCTGTAGACACATGCCTCTTCGTCGCCCTTGCATTATTCTGCTGTTTCTTCTCTGCATTCTTTCTCATGCTATATTGATTTCATATATTTGTTCTTGTTTGCATCATTTCTTATTAAGCTTTTGCAGCCTGCATTTATACATTTTGATGTTTAAAAGTCCTTATATATATCGTCAAAGGCACGAGCAGCGTGCAAATTTTGTTTCAGGAAGCAGTATGCCCTCAACATTAGTGAAATAAAATTGAACTGTCAGGGAATGTTTACTCCAATTGAACTTAATTACGAAGAAGTGACCTCTTATTAATATAAGAATTCTAATGGTTCAAATAATAAAGCAGTGAAAAATATGAGGCTCCAGATAATAAGATTTTATTTATGCTGGTGGGGATTTGATTTTTAAGGCCTTTATTACATCTCTCTCCCATCTAACCTTTCATTATCTTCAGTTTTTACCCTAAGAGTTCAAATCTCAAACTAAACTTTTTCCACTCCTGCTTCAGGTCTCTGGTAGACTGTCAGAGCTGAAGACCACAATAGATGCAGGACTTGTTCACCGTGGGAACTTGCTACAGAATATTGGAGATCAATTCGAGCAGTGGAACATCTTGGTATGCCACACATTATTTAGTCAAGTACATGTCATATATCTTTAGTCCATAGTTAAGTGGTCGATAAAACTAATTAGCCAAACATAGTTCTCTGCATGTTACGAATGTTTATATTGATTTTATGGATAAAAATCTTTTGTGCATTCATTAAAGAATATTCTCTTTGTTTTATGTTGATTAAGGTGAGGAAGGAGAAAGCCATTTATCACACTCTGAATATGCTCAGTATTGATGTTACCAAGAAATGTCTCGTGGCAGAAGGGTGGAGTCCCGTTTTTGCAACGAAACAGGTTTTACTATATGACATTTTCTTGGTTCCCCCTATCCATCTTTTATTTTGTTGGGGAACATCTGCTCCTTGAAATTGATGGGACACTTGTAAAAAGTATCTTAATGAAGTAATACTGTTCTATTTTCAGGTTCAGGGTGAATTGCATCGGGCAACACATGACTCCAATTCACAGGTTGAGGCCATTTTCCAAATTTTGCATACACGTGAGATGCCACCAACCTACTTCCGAACAAACAAATTCACTTCATCTTATCAAGAGATAGTGGATGCTTATGGGTGAGTTTTCTCTAGATTGATGAAATTAACAAGTGGAAGACACTCGAAATCCTACTGCAACATAGGGATTGCATCTTAATCCACATTACGTGCTACAATCAGGATAATGCTAATTTTATCTGAGTATTGGATTAAAAGATGATTATAATTAAAACTACTAAATTGTTAATGGCAAAGCTCCCAAGTAACTATCAAGCACTTGGTAAACACATATTCTAGGGTCATTTCATATCTAATTTTGTAAATGAAACCTGTCTAAATTCATCCAACTATATGATAATCCTTAATTTTGTTGCTACCTTCATCAGTGTAATACATGTGATAATTAGGTGAATCACAACACACTATCTATTGTTCCACCTAAAATACCCACATTGTTGTATGGGTCAAGTTTACAAATCCTCATACGACAGCAGGTCTGCCAACCCTACAAATTCATATATTGTGTTATCTCTAGGCCATGCATGATGCATCAAATTGTCTCTCTGAGCACAATTTCTTAGAGAAACTAATTGGTGATCATTTGATTATGGTGAATTAGAACACAAGAACTCAAATAACTAGTAAATATGCAAATGAAAAGTCATGAGCTCCTGCTTGTGCGCTAAAAAATTATTACTATAACTTCTGATGTTCTTGTAATCACTTCGCTGAACTGATGGTAGTTTGTTCTCTGACCTGACTATTTAAAGTTGACTAATGCATCCTTCTGTTCTATATATTTTCTATGGCAGAGTGGCTAAGTATCAGGAAGCAAACCCTGGTGTATTCACTATTGTCACATTCCCATTTCTTTTTGCGGTCATGTTTGGTGACTGGGGGCATGGCATATGCCTTCTACTTGCTACATTATACTTTGTTATTAGAGAAAAGAAGCTCTCCAGTCAGGTGATTTCATAGTTTTTTTCAGTTATTCGAAACCTAGCAATCAATTGACTCAGTCTCATGTGCATCATGTACACAAAAATACATTTTAGTAAAACATCTAGTACTTTTTAGTGGAACAACTAAAACTCCTGAAACAAACTAATAATTTTTTTATATACGCTGTGCAACTGGTGTGTATATGTTTTTGTAGTTTTATATATACCTGCTGAATTCATCAATCTGCTATTCTTAATTTTTCTGTTTTTGTACCTTGTTCAACTTTTAATTTTTGCGTAATTGTTACCTCTTGTCATTTAAATATTTATCTATCAGTGCTTGTTGTTTACTTCAACAGTGAAACTGTGTAAACCATAATAAACGATACTGTAATGATCATGTTTCTTAATCTGCCTGATCTATCCAGATAAGCCATAAATATATAATATAAAGTTATTTTTGCATTCTGGTACAGCTTTGTTTGTTTTAAATTTTTGGCACCTAAATGAGCTACTTTTTGTCCTGGAAAGTTGATCAATTAAACAGACTCAAGTTCAGCTACTGTTTAAATTATCAATGGTAATTTTTTTTCTTGTGAATCCAAAAGATTGCACTCATGTCTTGAATGCTATTCATGAAAAAATGTTCCTGAATATCTTTATGAGCTTTCAATAACTGAAGTTTTGTTCATATTTGTCTTTTCACTTCTACCTGTTCTTGCAAATTTTGTACTGACATGGTCTCATGCATGAGACGGGGTACAATTTAACACAAATCACACCTACCCCTCTCAAAGTGTTAAGCGTCAATGTCCAACTTATGCCCCGTCTCACCGTGAGACGGTCTCATACAAGTGTGCCTCTTTTGTACTGCAGTATTCCAGTTTTCTTTTTTCTGTCGATATTATATCCGAGTTGGAGCAAAATCAACATATTTCCCATCACCCTATATTCAGTGGATACAATAATATTATCAACTGGAGTGCAAAGACAATAGGGTGTTGCTTTGAATTACCAATAAGCTGTTAATTGGAATCCTGCCCATTTCCTAATTGACCAATAACTATCATCAATCACTTTTGGCATGTCTGCAAACACGGTTTAACCTTTATTGATTACATTTCTCTCCACAATGTAGAAACTTGGGGACATCATGGAAATGACTTTTGGTGGGCGTTATGTAATTTTGATGATGGCGCTATTCTCAATTTACACTGGTTTCATCTATAATGAATTTTTCTCGGTGCCATTTGAATTATTTGCTCCGTCAGCTTATGTATGTCGTGATGCAACTTGCAGGTATCTGATTGACCTTAAACTTATCCTTGAAATTATTAATTTTTTTTATTATTTGTTCCATACTTCCTCTTGTATGCTCAATCCTGAATTTTCGTACTCCAGTGAGGCTACTTCTGTGGGCTTGATCAAGGGGCGAGACACTTATCCATTTGGAGTGGATCCTGCATGGCATGGTTCACGCAGTGAACTACCATTCCTGAATTCATTAAAAATGAAAATGTCTATCCTACTTGGAGTTGCCCAGATGAACCTGGGAATTATAATGAGTTATTTTAATGCCCAGTTTTTCAAGAACAGCATAAATATATGGTAAGCTGATGATTTTAAACTGTTTCTTGCTGATAACTCTCCATTTTATTACATCAAAGGTTATTAACATCTAGATATACTCTTCCATCTGCATGACTTATGCTCATCTTATACTTTCCAGGTTCCAATTCATTCCCCAGATGATATTTCTGAATGGCCTGTTTGGCTATCTATCTCTCCTTATCATCATTAAATGGATCAGTGGATCCAAGGCTGATTTATATCATGTGATGATCTACATGTTTCTGAGTCCTACTGATGAGCTCGGTGAAAACCAGCTTTTCCCTGGTCAGAAGACAGCTCAGGTTTAGTTATTGAAAATATTATCGTGTTCAATTCATATATTTTTATGTTTTCCAACTCATTGAAGCTCATTCATTCATCTGCAGCTTGCACTATTACTTTTGGCCCTTGTCTCTGTCCCATGGATGCTGCTTCCAAAGCCTTTCCTTCTGAAGATGCAACATGAGGTATGCAATTTCGAACACCTTTTTTTTTTTTTTTTTTTTTGTTCATCACAGGTTGCAACATAAATTATTTATAGTTTCTTATCTGTTCACCATGTTTTTCTGTTCCATGCTTTTCAGAGGCGCCAAGGAGAGTCCTATGCACCCCTTGCGGATACAGACGAGTCTTTGCAATCAGGAGCAAATCACGATGATTCCCATGGTCATGAGGAGTTTGAATTCAGTGAAATCTTTGTACATCAGCTCATACACACAATAGAATTTGTGCTTGGCGCAGTTTCAAATACAGCTTCTTATCTTCGTTTATGGGCTCTCAGGTATGTATGCTTTTAACATTTGGTTTGAAATTTATAACCGGTTCTAGTTCGGGATTTTGAATTCCAGTTTTTAAAAAGCACCACAACACCTATAACCTATTGTCACTTTTTCCAACACAATCAATTCTCTCCGTTCTCATAATTCACATCATCCAGTCATTACAATCACACTCAACAATAATAATATAATAATACAACTTCCTTCACTCTTATACATTGATTTAACATGAAGTTAAATCTCACCCTACTTAAATATCCAAAACAAACACACACCTTACTAATTATCAGGATTTCAAAAAGCCAGTTTTACAAAGTCACTTAAAACACAAAACAAACATCACATAAAAGAACAAATTTGGTTTCCCACAAGTTCAGTTCTAGGCATACCGACAGGATACTAGTCTTGAAATGTTCCACGACATATTAACAATTTTATGTATTTGCATTTGGAATTGCCATTAAGCTTAGCTAATGGAAGAAATGGAAGGAGAAAAGTTTATCCTCTAATTCTTTATATTAATGGAGACTCTGGACAAATTGCTTCCTCTTTTTGTATTTTGATTAAAGTTGCCGGTTACTGTATTCAAAATTATTTCAGTTACAATTAGTGGAGGGGGAACCGACCTTGCCCTAGTTGAGAGAAGAACTTCTTACTAGGCTGTGTATGTCGGTGCAAAGTTGTATTCAAGATGCTAACTATAATTTTTTCTAATGATTTCAGCCTTGCCCACTCTGAGTTGTCCACCGTGTTCTATGAGAAAGTTCTACTTCTTGCCTGGGGGTAAGTTTATTTATTTTATTGAGATACTTACGATCTTGTAGATAGTCCATTTTACTTCCTGCATCAGTTCCTATTTTTCTCCCTTTTGTTTTACTATAAAGAGGATGAGGGAGAAAAGTTAAATGGTAATTATGAACGGTAGTGCAACAAAGTAATCCAGTTATTGAAGTTGCTATATCTTAACATGCTAAATCTAGAGCCCAATTTAACAGATTGGGAAAGTTGCATGTATAGGCACATGTAGATATTAGTGGATCATTTTTCTGTGTCTACAATGTATTAGCTAAAAGTTGCATTTAGAAAGTTCTGGATATAATTCAAAAGATTACCAAATAAATTTGACCATCTGCTGCAGGTATAACAATGTAATTATCCTTGTCATTGGGGGCATCGTCTTCATTTTTGCAACTGTCGGAGTGTTGTTAGTGATGGAAACATTGAGTGCCTTCTTACACGCATTGAGGCTTCATTGGGTGGAGTTTCAAAATAAGTTTTACGAGGGTGATGGATACAAGTTTTATCCCTTCTCATTTGCTTTGCTTGATTATGAAGAGGAATAAAACTATGCAACCAGAGGTGAAATAAAAGATTTGGCCGTGAATTTCTTGATTCTTTCGCCTTGATGTTACACTTAGAGAAGGCAGTTAAGCTTTTAAATATGTATAACTTTTTCGATGGAATGCCTTCTTTCTCTCTCTTTACGTTCCACATTTCGTTTGCCATTGAGAAAAATAAGCAGGATTGTTTCGTGGCCTGCATTTGCTTTAGTTTGTTAAAAGAAGCTATGACGAAGAACCACGCCGTGTAATTTATCATGTATTATTTTATTTATGCAGCTGCGCATGCATATCCTTGTACGTGTAAACAAAGGGAAAAGTTATTTAGTTGCATCGTTTGAGATGGTTAAATTATGATATTTTTTCCTACTGTGCAAGCATCAGAATTCAACTGACTTATATCAATCTCGTGTCCTCTTTTTGCCGTGTTTGTTGAATTTTGCTTCTTTTTTGTTTTTGTTTGGTAGTGATTGGTGGTACCACTTGACAGGATGACAAGCAAAAAACAACGGATTAATTTGTCTTCATTTATGAAATTTGTATTATTATAAATATACTTTTTGGGCCAACATGTATGAAAGAGTAGTTTTTCTGTTCACTAAATATGCTATGCAATTTAAGTGTATCATTAAAATATAGAATTTATATTAATAGAAATAAATTGCACTATGCAATTTAAGTGTATTATTAAAAAAAATATTTAGGAATAAAATATACAATTTATATCAATAAAAATAAATTGCATATTTCAATATAAATTTTAATCAAAACAAGTTGCATATTTAGAAAAAGTGCATTTGAATTGCAAAACGCAATTGATACGAATGCGATTGAATTGTAAGGTGCAATTGATGCATACAACACACTTTTAACAAAAAAAAATGCTCATCATTCAACTGTGCTCTATTTAATTTTTTTTTACCGGTGTTTCCTTTAGTTTATTATTCCTTTTGGGTCCCTTATACTTTATTATTCCTTTTGGGCCCCTTACACGTTTCACCTTCTCTTTTGACTTTGAAGGGACAAAGGGGCAAAAAGTAAATCTTAAGGGTCCGGTTATTAACACCCCCATTATTAGGAGATACACCCCCTCCATAATTTCGAAATATAGGTGTTGAAATTGTATCTTAATTTCGAAAGTGATTTTTCAAAATTACTAACATATTTCGAAAAGAAAATGCCGAATTTATGAAGTTTTGCAAAGTAAAATTCTGCTCGAAAACTTTCAAAACAAATGTTCCAAAATTAAGATACAATTTCAACACCAGTGTTTCAAAATTATGTTTTAAATTCAAATTAAATTTTTCGAAAATATTTTAGGGGGTGTATCTCCTAATAATGGGGGTGCTAATAACCGGGCCCAAATCTTAATCAATGTAGCAATGAAAGTTCTATAACCATCTGGATTTTCTTTTTCACCAGAGATATGAAGGCAGGTGCCTACTAGCTTTAAGAATACCAGGAGCTTAAAGTTTGAAATATATGTAAGCAGAGGAAACCTTAAAACAGTAAAAACATATGCTTCATTAAAATTCTTGAAGGCTGCAACACAAATGGGAAGCCACATTGTTCGCATAAAAAAGGCGTTTTAATTGGCAACAATTGAAAGGCAACAAACCGACGATTGCACAAGACATAATTAAAAACATTGCTTGTAAATAAACGCAGACGACTGTACTCCACATCCTACTGTGAAGTGCTAACAGCTGCAACGGTTGAAACCATCGAGTCCACTCCGCAAATATTGCGGCCAGTACGACAGATTTTGTAGTATCCTTTTTCTCCCCAGTTCTCCCCCCACGAGTTCTTGATAATCCAGTATGGCTTCTCTTTCAATCGGATTGGTGCGTACCCAGATTCTCCAAAACCAGTTAACAGCACACCGTGATCCTGACGCTTTGAGCATATGTATGGGCATGATACTCCTCCAACGTAGGTCTGCATGAAAACGGCATTGATAGCCACTGCATCCAAGAAAATGAAATCAGTCGGAAACTGTTTGGAAGTTGAAAGGCCAGTAACTTGATAAACCTAACATGAAGGAAAAATACTTCTATTCACCAGTTGCACCGTGCAACTCAAGCGCATTTAGTATAAGTTGTTTTGCTAAAAGGTATTAGTTTGTTAGTATTAATTATTTTCAATGAACAATATTAATTGTAAACAAGTTGGTCCACCCAAGTGTCACTCAAAATGGAGAAGCACAAAAAATGAAACTTATCAAACGAGTTTTGAGATAGGATGGGGAGAGGAATACCAGCCAGAGGACCATTCTTGACAAGATTTGCTGCAATTTGTTCTTCATCAAGGGAGACGACGCTAAAGTTGGCAACCTTGGCAGCAATTTTGATCTTGTCAAATTTGCAAGCTCCACGATCAGTTCCTGTATATGGATAATCCTCCTCTCGCATGAGCCCACCAGACTTAAGTGCATATTCAAAAGCACTGTTCATCAATCCACCATTGCAGCCAGCGTCACAGGAACCCTTTTCTTCTGGATCACACTGCAGAGTAATAGATGCGTATTAGGAATAGTGCCATAGCATAATTTATTTTGCCAGATGCAGAAGCATATCAAAAGAGTAGTGTGTAAGATGAACAAATATTAAGTTTAAAATTCATCAAAAATATATAAGTGATCATTTGCACATGGATATTATTATATGTCAAATGCAAACAAATGTATTAACCAGTACTAGCAAGTTGCTAAGAGTGGAGTCCTTTAGCCAAGTAATAACTATGCTGTTTTTGTGAATGTTCATAAAGCTTTGAACCAACATACCATCCTAACATAAACTTTAACACACAATAGACCAATGATATGAAATAAACTTATCGTCTAGAATCCACTGATATTGGTTCACATATCTGAGTGACTGACTAAACTAATTTGTCCAGCCATAACATAAGTTATTCACCATTTTTTTTCAAAATATGAGTGTGAGGTCAACTAAAACACCGACCCAACATACACTTGGAACCAGACATACAAAATATCAATCAAATTGCAGAAAAGACATACAAAATATCAATCAAATCGCAGAAAGGGGCTAAAATAAGGTAACAGGGTTAACGATTTAAACCTCATGATCACAATCCACAAGCTGTTGCTCGCTGAGGCTCACAAGATTTCCGGTTGCAAGGAAGTTGGCACCCTCCAGTGCTCCCGTTGTGCTAAAAGACCAGCACGATCCACAAGAACCCTGATAATAATTGCATCAAGAAATTATAAACGAGTGTTACAAGATCTAAGTATCTAACCAACACTGTCACTGACACTGAGTACACATCTCATCAATCGACCTTGTAATTTTACACCAACCAACTACATCGAGCACAATATCCAGGTCAACACCTTAAAAAGACGGAATCATTTACACAAAATCAACGTTACTTGAGCAAGGTACAGTAAAATAGAACAGATTCCAAATAATTCCACGACACAAAAAAATAAATAATAGTAATAATAATCCAAAGAAAAGCATAGTCATAAAAACGAACCGATTAACAAAATTGCAATTAATTTCAGCTCAAAATCAATCAAACAGATTCCAAATAATTCCACGACAAAAAAAAAAATGAAATAATAATAAAAATAAAAAATAATAATAATAATCCAAAGAAAGGTATAGTCATAAAAACGAACCGATTAACAAAATTGCAATTAATTTCAGCTCAAAATCAATCAAATCAAATTAATCAAGTACAAAAGAAACCTAATTGAATCCATACCTGATTCTTAACCGGAGTAACAGCCCCCTTCTCTGTCCAATCAAAGTCCGTCGGCAAGTCATTGGTAGGTAAAATCGGCGCCTTGTGAGCGTCCGAAGGAAGACGAAGCCTCCTGTTGAGTCCGAGAAACTGTTTCCGGAACTCGCGCGGCGTGAGATCGGAGAACTGCGTGACGCCGTGCTCCGCCGAGGGATCGATCTTCTGGTGCCGCCTTGCTCGGCGCAGGTTAGCCTTGAACACCGACAACCTGTAATCGTGCTCCGCCTGCGTAGGGTACGACTTTCCGAATTTCTTCTTGAAGATCGAGAAGTGGTGATCGGCGCTCAACAACTCGTTGTCGCCGCCGCCGACGACTTGCCGGATCACAGGATCGTCGCTTTCGAGGGCTACGTCATCGGCGATTGAGCACCGAAACGACGTCGCAATTAAGAGAGAGGAGAGGAAAAAGAGGGCAAAGCGTGAAGCCATGGCAAAACTGAAAATACCAAGGACTCACGTTATTCTCTATACTGCGTGAAAGATATTTAGAGAGATAATAGAGAGGTGTTTTAAGTGTGAAAAGAAGGTGACGCAACCAATCACTTGTAGATACGTGGGAGAACGTTATTGGTTTAGAAAACGCTAGTGGTTGCATCTTTGCTCGGAAATGGTTAGTTAGCTCCTTATTAAATATTCGAGGATAAACAATTACTATAATATATTCGGCGAAAATAAATGTTTTAATATGCTTATATGTTTTCTAAATAATAGATCCAAAGAAGGGAACAAAATCTAAAGACAATAAATATTGTTTGACAAAAACTCGACACAGTCTCATGCATGAGACGAAGTATAATTTAACACAAATCAATATTCATACTCCAAAATATTAAAACGTCAATGTTCAAATTATATCTCGTCTCACTATAAAACCGTCTCACGCAAGTGCGCCTCATAGTGTAAACCCGAGTTTATGTTAATTTTTTAAAAAATATTACTATTATATATAGTCATTATCACTGTTAGTTATAAATATTATAACCGTTATATTTACATTCATTGTGATTTCGAGTTCCATTTTGAGAAGTAATGGATAAGACCAATGAAGTCCACAACATGAGGAAGCAAACCAGTATTAATGTCTTGTGTCAATGTATTTGTTGATATTTTATATTTGGGTGGATCTCATATGCATTCTGGTGCAAAAACAATTACATTTCAATATAAATAAATTACATCTTTTCATTATAATAAGTTGTACAATTTTAAAATGCACGTTACACCTGAATATATATAAGACGTAGCCTTTATATTTTAACAATGATATAACATGTCCCAAATATAACAACAAAAGTAGGCATCAACGACAAATCATAGAGTTGATTCAATATTGTATCTCCTTTTAAAATTAATAATTAAAGTAAGAAAGATTAAAATCCATCACAGTCGATGGCTTGACTTCGTAAAGGATTAGAGAATTCACCGCATTACCAGCTCAAGCTAAATCTTGATTCAATACATTTGATTTTGATTTTTTTTTTTTTAAACATTTGATTTTTGGTTTTAAATAATCTTTTTGATATATGTTAACATACAAATTATGTTATAGTGAGATCCTGATTTTATGTTTTTATCTACAGATATGCACCGTTATCGAATAAGCAGAAGTGTATAAAATCTCATTCTTTGACTTCGTAAAAGAGTACCGCAATACTAGCTGAAGCTAAATATTGATTCAATTTATTTAATTTTTAAATAATATTCTGAGTATTTATTTCTATACAAACAGTGTGATCCTGATATTAATATATCTTATCTTTTTAG
This sequence comes from Stenogyne calaminthoides, assembly GCA_037126765.1. Lineage (NCBI taxonomy): Eukaryota > Viridiplantae > Streptophyta > Magnoliopsida > Lamiales > Lamiaceae > Stenogyne > Stenogyne calaminthoides. The sequence continues at coordinate 4,931,274 of JBBCBC010000008.1, read as the reverse complement.
GTATAAAATCTCATTATAAACAGAATTAATAGAATTCCTCAATTTACTATGGCGGTTCTCTTCGAAAGTATTATCGAATACCTACTTGGTTCTCCATTAGTTATTTTATAAAGAAAATTATTTATTAGAAATAAATATATCTATAAAGCAGTAACTCAATTTTTTTAGTCATCAAAAATCGTTATTGAATATAAAAATATAAAATGAAGAATATCTTCCCAATGTGATCTAAAAATAATACTCCATTTTTTAAAAATTTGTAGTATAATTGTTCTCAAAATAAAAATAAAAATTGTAGTATAATTTAAATAGGGCATGTCATCCAAGTGATTTCAAACTGTCTATCGATTGCTTATACGCATCAATCTGTTGGACCATTACATTGAGAAGATGTATAAAGAAAAACTTATACTTTATTCACATTTATGACGTTGACGATAAACCTTAAGATTCAAAAAAGTATATAGGATAAAATTAAATAATTCCTTTTTAATTCTTGATTGTTACCGCCTACGGGCGGGCCTCCCAATTGCTAAGGCCCATTTAACGGTCCAATTTGAATAAGTCCAGTAATGGTAGGCCCAGAGTTCTGTCGTCTCTTGTTCTAGTTGGCCCAATTTGAATAAGGTACAAAATTCCCAAACCAATGATATACTGAGATGCCTTTCAAAAAAAAAAATAAAATGATATCCTGAGATGTCAATACAATTTCATTTTTGGATAGAAGTGGTGTTACTTATAGAAAATTTTGGATATTTTATATTAATCTTCAGATCAGAGTATTGGGTTCGGATACAATTATAATTAGTTACTTTTATTCTATGTTAGCAGTGAAATAAAAATTGCAAAAAAAAAAAAAAAAAAAAAAACTACCATCGATGAATTATAATAAACGTTTAAATATGTTTTTACACATCTTTAACAATGCGCAAAATAAAAAAAATATAAACCCCGTTTAATTCCGAATATTAAACAGTAGATGTACAATCATCGATGGGATGCCAAACTCTGTTGAATAACCACAAGGAATCAGCTTCAACGGCGTTTCCATCTTGATTACGGTGCCAGTTGTAATACGCGTGTGTTCTGTTCTTGATACTCAACATTGCATGTCCGAAGCTCGCCTCTCGAAAAGCCGAGTACTTAGGCTGTGGCTCAGTCATGCTGATGAAAAACATAAAAAAAATTTACTTTTAAGGTATAAATTTTCTCAAACTATTATTTTAAGGTATTTTGCTATTACTCTAAGGTACAATTGTACTTGTAAATACGTAGTCTAATTCACATTCGACTATATAATGTACAAATTCAATTATGTATGTGCAAGAGTAATTAGTCTCTCAACTTTATACCTTATAGAGTAACTAATCCAAAAACTTAATTAAAGTAATTACATTATTAGCTAAAATAGATATGTCATTCTAATTAAATCACTCACTTAGTTGCCAGGCCTTCAATATTTCCTCCATCTCCAATGGTAATATATACAGGGGCAGATTGGTCTTTCACCGGTGTGCAAACGCGGTTGACAACATTGTAAGCAATGTTAGACACGCGTTCCTACAAAAGGAACAATATAGTATATTAAATTGATAAACAAATGTAATAATTGAAAATAATGGAATGGTTGATTTGATGTTTACAGATCGCTCGTAGGCGTGAACATGGCCGGCTAAAACGACGTCGACTTTGTACTTGACAAACCATGTCTCAAACATGACTCTCATGCTTTCTCCTTCCATAAAGTGATAGTTGTAGCTGTTGTACCATGGGGAATGCAACATCACTATAAGCCATGGTGTTTCTGATCTCTTCACTTTTGGAAGCTCATTTTCTAGCCATGTATATTGAGGAGTGTATTTGCCTTCAAATTCACACATCAATTATTCAAGTTCCTTATACTTAAGTGCCATGTAAATTCATGTTAAATCATAAGTGTATTTTATTCAGTTACTCATTATAAAAGTAATTCTTGTATACACCATGGTGTTTTTTTTTTAAGAGTATTAGTTGTTTTGACTGAATATTATTAGTTTTTTTACTGATCTGTATTAGTTGTTTTTTATTGAAGAGTATAAGGGGAATAAAATGTTTTTTAGAACATTAGCTTATGGGGTTGTGTTTTAAGGACAATAATTTTACGAGTATTGAAAATATAGGATAATATATTTTAAAATTTGTAAATATAGGACAATATATTTTAAAATCCTGTAAATGTAGGACAATCGAGCCTGAATTAGCCCAGACCTCACGTGATATTTCAGCCCGATTTGGGCATATTCAGGCTCGATTGTCCTACATTTACAGATTTTAAAACATATTGTCTTATATCCTACAATTTTAAAACATATTATCCTACAAATTTTAAACATATTTTTAGTTAGTCAATATTAATTATTCACTGAACAATATTAATCACTGGTGCACACAAGTGTTTGCACGTTATAAAATTAGAAAGGAGGAGTTGTTACCGTAAGCCGAATATGAAGACAAAACGATGATATATGCAGAAGCTCTCTTGATAGAGTACCATAAAGGAGATGTGCTATCTGATGCTGTGTAAGGCACATGGTAACGATGCATATAAGGCTTGAAAGGCTTCGTTTCCCCCTGCATTGCAACAAAACAATTTATAAGTAAACAAAAAGATTACGTGTCTGTTTTATAACTCTAAAAAGGGTTTCATAAGCACTTATTTTTAAAGTTTTTAGATACAATTTTTTAAAAAAATTAGTGCTTCTGCCTTTTTACTTGAGTTTCAAAATAGACACGTAGAATGATGAATTTTTGAGACTGACAATTTCGGGAACAAAATCGAGTTCATGATTTCCAGCCGTCCAAATCCAAGGTTGATAAGCCACACTTCGTTCCACAAATCTTGCCCATGTATCCCATCTTGTATTATCATGATTAGGGTAATTGTCAGCATAAGAAAGGTCTCCAACAAACAGAACAGTTTGTCCTTTTGTTGGATTTTGCTCGTAATGTGTTAGTGTTCTGTTCGAATCATAAGTCTGCCCAAGGTCCCCTACATGTACAACACAACAAAATATGCAAAAAAAATATTCACTTTATTAAGTTAATATACAGTAAAATTTCATTCAAGTTTTAAAAATATGAAATTTCCAACCAAATGATCTTTTGATTGGATGTTTATTTATAAGACAAAAATATCTCAGTTGTACTTGTACCTGCAATTTTGACTCATTGAAAAAAAAAAATGAAATATATAATAAAAAGTATTAGTTCATATAAAATAAAGTATTACTTCATACAAAAAAAGTATTAGTTTGTAGGTTGGGAACATTAATATATATTACCTTTTCAATATACAACTGCTATATTTTATCGTATGAGTTGGTATGACTTATGAGTTGATATATCTCATCAGCTTAACTAATATTTTTGAACATATTTCTTAGAGAGTAGCAACTTAAAGTACCTATAAGACCAAAATTGTAGGGAACATCAGGGCCAATTTGTGGCGGTGTAGTGAACCAGAATGTTCTTGATGTGCTCCCTTTCCCAATCTTGTAGTAGTATTTCGTATCGTGCTACGAGTTAATAATGTCAAAATCAGCAACAGTGTTGAGGCATAAAAAAATTAAGGCAATAGATAATAAAATATGATCACAAAATTTAACCTTCAAGTGGTTAATGGTGCAATGATGGATATAACCAGAAGTGTAATTGTAGAACTTGTATTTGGTCAACTTGCCCTTTGCCTTGTGTATGTGATGACTGTTGTCGGCCCAGTAATGAACTATTCTTGAACCTGGATCCTCTGCAGTGACCCATGATACAATCACTGCTTTTCCTACATGATCTCCTTGAGTTATATGTACCTGAATTTAGATAAAAAAAAAAAAGGAGAGAGTCCAACTTCAGAAAACCAGCACTGTATTGAATAACTAAAATAGGATTTATTTTTTTTTAAAACACTAATTTAAGCTCAGTTCAATAAATCACCAAAAACCCTTCACAAAAAAAAAAAAAAAAAAAAAAATCACCAAAACTGAATTCAATTTTAAAATGGTGTACCTCACTATCATGGGTCCCAACATCCTAAATCAGTTTTACTTTGAATTTTATAAGCCGATTTAAACTTTAATCGTTGCATAATTATTTAATTAGAACAATCTCACTCAATATATCACAATAAACACATATTAACATTTATCAAAATTTCAAAAACATTTTAAAAAGTCAATTAAAACCCAATTTCTGAGTGTTTTTCAATTAAAAAAGAGAAAATATACAAATTGTTTTTTTAGGGGAAAATATACAAATTATTGAAAGGGAGAGACCTGTTGAGGCGCATTATAGCCCGGAGGCGCCTTGAAGACATCGCTATCGAGGGGCATATCAGTACTCTTGTCAACTTTCCTCACAAAATTACTGGTGATTCCTCCCCCACTGCATAGAACTGCAGCATTCATCACCGTAGCAACTAATGCAGCCAGCACAAATGCACCCATATTTTTATCCTACGCACCCAAGACAATATTCCTACAAGAAGCAACTCTTTTCCTCACGCATTCATAGAGTTGATTGAGATCATAATGCAAATTATCGAATATTATCAGGAATAAACATATCTAGTTTGAGACGGAATATTCTGAGATTTATGGTATATCCCCTATAATTTTATGAGTCAACTATGTATCTCGAGTTTATGTGTATTTTTTTAATCTAATGCAATCACACAAATATCGTATTCGATATGTATTAGTTCGGTTAATCTTAAAACCTTTTTTTTTGGAAACTATAAATGCATGCGTTAATGAAGGTTTGCCATATCGGCAATAGCATAAGTTTGCAACGGTACAGGAACCGCATGTGATAAAGTAAAAGTTTTGATATTTGAAGTTATCAAAAAAAAAAAAAGTTTTGATATTTGAGTATGTATTTTAATGTTTACCTAATCCACGGATTTGATCATATGTCCCGTTGGTGGACACAAACTTATATGTCCACCGCCGGTCAGGATCTCTCGTTATATAAATTATTCATCATCTCTTATTCTACACTTTTTTAGATTTCTTGTCGTGTGTTGATTTTAGAATATTTATAAATACAAGAATAACATCCTAACATAACCCTTTTTTCTATTTAGGAAATTATATTTACTTTTAGCAAAAAATTAATTCTTTCAAATCTCATTCCAAAATACCTTATGAACATATTTATAATTAATTTTGTGATGATATTTTAAAAGGAATTATTTGATTAAAAACCACACGTTTGGGAAAAAACAAATTAAAAAAGAATGGGAAAAAATCATTAATTCTATTTCAATGTTGTTTATTTTATGTAACTTTAATTTATTATTATGTTTTATATATGTGTGTTTTGCAAGATTTTTCTATTAAAATTTTGTAATTTCTTAAAAAAATTATTACTCTAAATATTTATATTTTTACAAATTTTATAAAGTTTTATAATTTTTTTAGAGTTATTAATTACATATTAATTACATCAAATTTAATTATAATTAAATACAAATTATAATAAGTAAAATTTTATATGTAATGATTATCGAGTTTACTTATAAAATTTTATAATATTTTTTAAATATTGATTTTTTTAATAACATTCGTTGTCAGTTTTTTTTTCGTCTAATAAATTTTCATTTTTATATTGAATTTTAGATTTATAAATAGATTAATATTATAATGAGTGGGTCTCATGTACACCCAGGTGCACCGTGTATTCATAGTGCATTTTTAGAATCGTTCAACTTTTTATACTGAAAAGTGCAATTTTTTTACACTGAACCGTACAACTATTTTTTCATAATAGTAGTTGCACGATCCAGTATAAATATATTGTATTTTTCAGTATAACAAATCGCACGTTTCTAAAATGCTCTATGAGACCTAGCCTAATATAATATATGCGTACTCCAATTAATTAATAAACAAATTTAATTAATAGTTAATTTATATATATGTGTTGCTTAAATTAATTAATTATAAAATATTTATAAAATTTTTGGAATGAGATTTGGAAGGAATTAATTTTTTTTGCTTAAAATAAATATAATTTCCTAAATAGAAAAAGAGATATGTTAGGATGTTATTTTTGTATTTGTAGATATTTTGAAATCAACACATGACGTAAATCTAAAGGATGTAAACAGGAGATGACGTAACATCATTATGTAACAGAATATCCTGACCGGTCCACAGCTTATAAGGCGCGCCACATATGCAAGGTCCCCACCATTATTTAATTATTTTTTAATTAATTCAATATTCTCATTAATTATATAAACTTAAATCATGAACCCTAAACCCATGAACCATTCGGGCCGGGTGAACCATGAACCACTCGGGCCGCATTCAGATTCGGGTCCGGATCGGGTAAAAAAATTAATATAATTAATAAAATTGGGTAAAATATATATGAAATATATATAAATGAGAAGATTTAATTAATTAAAGAAACTAAATAAATGATGGTGGAGATCTTGCATATGTGGCGTGCCACATAAGTGGTGGACATATAAATTTTTGCACATCTGCGGGAATATGATCAAATTCGACCTAATCCATACTATATTTATGGAGTATATATATAGCACGTAACCCCGCGAATCTCAAAAATAAATTTTAACAGTTATCTAATTCATATCATTACATTTTTATTTTAATTAATTTCTTAATCACTAAAGATTTTTATATTATGAAAAATAACATATTTGATTTGTATATATTAATTTAATTTTTCATAATATATTAGAAGATATAATTTGTTTTTATCTATATATATAAACAACTATATTAAAAAAATGTTTCGACGTATGTATATAAATAATTATTTAATTTTAAAGATATTACTTGTTTCCAATCAAAATTTCACATGTAATTTTAAATATTGTTATCTATATATCTATATATATCTATAAAAGCAGAAACCGTCCAAAATATGGAAACCATTATATTTTCCCGCCAAAAATTATTGCTAAATCGGGAGACATATCTATGAGAATTATTTTTAACAAATAATAATAGATTGAGAAAAAATCTCTATAATATTTGTAATAATTCCAAATATTGAATTGAGCAAAAAACTTTCAAATATCTCTGGAACTTTGGAATATCTTTATTTCCTAATACACCTATTATACACAATTTTCTGCTTAAATATGTAGAATACTTTTGTGCACCCCAATATTTTTTAGAAAAGATAAATATTTATAAATATATAAAATAAAAAAAATTACAGACTAATTAATATTTAATTATTGTATTAACTAAACTATAAATTATACTAATATATTTATGTCTTTATTATTTGCAATTTCTTGCCTGGAAAGCAATAGGATTTTGGATTAAAATATTGAAATTTCTCTTGATTTTATTTTGTCGAATACATCAAATCTTTTTAACTTATCTACAGTATAAACCCATAATTATAGGTTTTTCATAATGCTTTGAGGTAAACATAAATCTCAATTCCTATTATGTATCTCAATGAAGATTCAATTTTCACACATGTCGATCCATTTATAAATTCAATGATTAAAAAATAACAATTTAGCGTGTCGATCCATTTATATTTATATCTATATCTATATCTATATCTATATCTATATCTATATCTATATCTATATATATATATATATATAATAGTAGAAATCGGAATATATTTAGAAACCATTGAATTTTTCCATCAAAATTATTGTCAAATTGGAAAATGAATTTTTGAAATAAATAGGAGTAACAAATTATAACGAAGATTGAGAAAGATCTTTTGCATGTATTATATTTTCACAAATTCAAATGTTAAAGTGGAAAATAATTTTTTAAAATAAATATTAATAAATTATAATGGATTAAGAGAAATCTTTTGGAATAAATATGTATGAAATAAATATTAGCAAATTATAATTGATTGAGAAAAATCTTTAAAAAAATATATCAACCTTATATGTTAAATTCTAAGTTTCATAAATTTGATTTTTTAAGCATTATTTGTGCGAAATAAAAATGTGTCTCTAATTTCAACAATGATATAAAAAGTTCAAATTAAAAAAAAAACATTCCTATAAGACTAAACTTTTATTTGAATTTTCCAACAACAACAAATGTTTTTATTTTATATTAACTTTAAACTTTTTTGAAAGAATAATACATCATAATCGTGCATCGCACGGGTTCAAATACTAGTAGTTAGCTAGAGTTAATATATTAAAAATATATAATTATATATTAATTAATATTAACATTTACAACATCTCGTACAATTCGCGAGTAAAATATCTACTCTATTTTACACCAAAATTTGAATATTCATGCTATGAACCTGTTGTGGCCTCGCCTCAACGGGGCGACCACCCTAGGTCGAACAAGGATGAGGTTATGGCGGGCAGACAAGCGACGACCACCCAAGCCTAGTCGCCTCAACCTGGCGACCTTCCCCTAAAGTCGCTGGACAAATAGGAAACATGATCAGGGGCGTTTATGGAGGCGGATCCTCAGGGCATAATCAGGGAAAGTCTAACAAACGGTGGTATTCTCGCCGAAAAGAAAGGAATTTGTTCTCAACCAGAGGAAAACCCTAAAGGGCCGAGGGATCCGGCCCATGAAGAGAGAAAGACCTAGTTCCTGGTCTATAAGTATGTGTTGTAATACTCATTGTAAAAAGATCAAAATCTTAGTTCTTAGGCAGAGATTATAGTAAAATTCCTGGCTTGGTACTGCCCCCGGACGTAGCCGTATTTGGCGAACCGGGTCACCAAATTGTGCTCTCTCTCTCTTGTTTGCATTCGTTGTTGTTATTTTGTGAGTGATTGTTCATACGTTCGGACAATTCCGGCTATAACAGAACCCAACTATCATCAATATAAATAAAAATTAAATTATCATTATTACTTAAAAAAACTAACATTGTTATTTAGAAAAATTATCATTGTCATTGAATCCTATACTAAGTACATATAAATTATCATTTTTATGTATAAAACATACATTAAAAATTATTATTGTCACTGTATGCTATACTAAATATCACTATTACACACATAAACTATCATTGTTATGAAGTAAAAGTATTACTGTTACACATAAAAACTATCACCTCTGCACCTTCATCTTCATTGCTTATTTTCTTTGCATGATGTGAGGGCGTGGAAGAGCATGATACGGCGGCTCGAGAGCAACGACGTAATGCAGCATGGAATGAGATGTAGCGGGCGAGAACAATGACGAATGAGCGTGGAATGAGATTGAGGGCGAAATTTTGGGTCAACCCGTTCCTCGTAACGGGTCATATTAAATTAGAGTTCATTGTGTAAACTTGGTTCACATTAATGTTACTCTCCGTTTTATTGTGCACAGTAACACTCATGTGAATCAGGATACATGAACTTTATCACAGTTATGTGCAAAAACTATATCTTTTATGCATAAAAACTTTCCCCAAGCTCGTAGAAAAAGAGCAGGTAAATAAAAGGTTTTTCATTTTTGATCATACATAATTGAAAACAACAATTTTGTTCTTTTTCCGAACCTGATGTCCATAAATCCATGAGTCTAGAAATTCATTTCGGCCAATTGAACCTTCTCGAACTGTTTCTTTTTAAGAACCAAAAAGATTTGGGCCAAAATAACAGATGCCAAGAAGACCAAAAGACCTTGGACACGTAATGGATCTTGAAATACTATTTCGGCATCTCCCTGACCAAATTCACCCACATTAGGAATACTCGTTAATGGTTGATCAAATTTGATGGATTCACCCTCCAAACAAGAACTTGGGGGAGGATAATATCAACCACTTCACGTCCATCCGATGGATCTGTTATGGTTATTTCATATCCCTTTTTTTTTCGTATGATTTTACTTACTATGCCCGCCCAGAAGCATTATAAATCAGATTGTTACTCTTTGCTTCCGTCGGGATAAATCGCCCTTTCCCTATTTTTCCCTACGATATAGGATATTTTATGAAGTGAACATCTTTCTTAGTAGCGGGGTCGGGGAAAGAATAGGAAAAACGATTTCACTATATTTTCGATAGGGGATAGGCCCTATCACAATAATATTTTGTTTATTAGGCGATAACTCCGAAAAAGACAAATTAGATATCTTTTTTTTTTTATCCGGGGAGAAAACGATCGGGGAGGAGCTACTTCAAACCCCTCCGGTAAAATAAGAAAAGCCCCCACATTCAAACCCCTTTCTTACCATTAGCAAGAACTTGTTTCACTTGCTTATCACAAGGAATTCGAACAATTGCTTCAAATCTGATGATCGGGAGTACCGCTTTGTGGAACCTCAATATCCACGGGCTTATTAGCTAAATGGCGGTTAGCACATACAATACGCCTTGATCGCTTCTCTTGGATTTTCATAACCCCTTTGCACAAAAATGGGATATGCACTTGAAATGGATGTCCGAAAGTTATGATATATATCATGAGCGATACGAAAAAAAATCGAGTAATATGTTCCTTTAGCCAAGAAAAAGTCTTTCTAGTTTGCATGGTCTAATCATTGATCCCAAAATTTCTACAATAAATTTGGCGGGTCGCTAGTATAGTTTCCTATCCAAGATTCTGCTATTTATTGAAATCATTTTACTAGAATACTATAGTATAAGTATACTATGAAAATAGTATGAAAATCCCCCTGTTTTTAATACTTATGTAGAACTACAAAGTAAGAAACATTCTAATTGGATTAATATCGACGGATCGTTTATCAATCATTCATTGAATGATAAATAACTACAAGTGACGGAGATACACGATTTAAATAACGAAAAATCTAATATTTAAAAATAGTATCGAGAATAACTGGAAAAGTGGAAACAAGACCAGATATAATTTGATCATTATGAACAAATCCAAAATCTTTGTAGACAGAACCAATCATTAGTTCCCAACCATGGGAGGAATGAAATCCGATATATAAATCGGTTAATAAAAGAATAAAAAAAGCTTTGACTGTATCACTTAAGTTATATAGGAATTCTTGAGTCCAAGATTTAAGAATAACAAGTTCTTGATTACCTAAAATAGAATAACCACTTAGAATAACAAGACATATTAGATTTGTTGAGAAGTGCAAAATCGTATGGATACAATCCTCATTGTGTATCTTGATTAATTGGATAGTTTCTTTGTGGATTTCTATAGGAAGCTTTTGTAGACGTGTCTCCGAGTATTCCTTGACCATTTCTTCCAAGAAGAGGATTTCCTCTAATTCTATGAACTTTTCTAGAATACTTTTTTCTTGCATATCATTCAAAAAAAATTCGGAATGACCCGTATTCGACCAATTAGTAACCCAAGATTCCATACTTTTAGTAAATGAGAGAGAAATCCACCAGGGCATAAATACTATAGATGCAAGATACAAAAGAGGAGTGAATGCTTTCTTTTTTGCCATTTTTCACCTGTGAATTTTGAATTATTTGTCGACTCTATGCGATCCAATATTTCTTTCAAACCAAACATGAGTTCTAGACAAGGTATCAAACCTATGAATCTATTTTATTTGTGATTTTGTTTGAATGTAGAAAGAATACAGAAATAGACTAAGACTCCACTTCGAATTCGATTGAAGAAATAATCCAAAATATAGAATAATTGAGAGAAAGATAGTGTGATGATCAAAAAGTCCATTGATAAAAAGAATTTACAAGATATGATTTATCTGCGGAGAAAACATTCGTTCTTCAAATTTCAATCCTTTTTTCTAAAAAGACTTCAATTGGTGCAGCAAGAAATAGGCCAATTCCGCGGCTTTTTGTTCAATTTCTCGTGGAAACAAATTCTCATCAGTACGGGTCAACGGAATAGCCCCCTGGCCTCTGATGTCCATATGCGAGCATAAATACCCTCTTTAACTTCTATTCTAACGGATTGGATATCTTTTATACGGAATCGGAGGAATATCCGACGATTTTTTTGAAAATTTTTATGCATAACAGTAATAATTTTTATGCATAACAGTGATAATTTTTATACATGACAACGATACTAAAAAAATCGAGTTCACGGTAATCTCGGATTCACATAAAATTTTTGTCCAAAATTTATTATTGAAACCGTTTCGTTGAATTTGTAACTGAATAATGTTAAAAAGAAAATCTATTTTATTAGATAGAGATAGAAGATAGATCTGTGTTAATGGCAATATTTGTCAAATGAAGAAAAAGGTGGTGATGTGAAGAAGACTTTAAAATAAGAGGATATTGTATGTACAATTTTCACATACACCACTATTATTATTGTTAAGGATTAATGTTTTACAATTAAAGTATTATTGTGACATATCGAAAAAAAAAAAGTGTGAACAATTATTGTGACATATCGAAAAGAAAAGTGTGAACAAATTAATGGGACTAGGGGAGTAGTACCCATAGAATTAAATGTTATAATATTAATTTATAAGTATAGTTGTATCAGTTGATAATTATTGTAAGTACTAATTTATAAATGTAACATATAAATTTTATATATCAAAGAATTATGGGAGAAAATTAAAGGATTGAATTTTAAAATACAATTTGCAATTATTTAACATAAGTCCAAGAGAATTATAAAGAATACAAAGTCATATATTAATGGGCTAATAATTAAAAAATAGATCTTTATTCGAATGGGCCATGACTTCTCTACAAACAATCTCTTTGACTATTTTAAATTGAAAAGTGATTTTTTTTGAAAATTGAAAATTTTGAAACCACAAATTAAGATCCTTTAATTTTCGGGACTATCAATAATAATGCAGCATAGATTGTCATTTCCTTAAGATAAAAATAGTGTGAATATGAGTTCACATTGAACTCTATTTCGTCAAATATCACTATTATATAATATAATTTTTATTATTATTATACATAAAAAAATCATTTTTATATTTATATATTATCACAATTTAAAAAATAGAATATTTTTTTGTGATAATTTTTATACATAACATAATAAAATCTATTCACAACTTAATCGGTAATAATACATATTGAATTGAAATACACTATTAGTAACTTAACTAAATGAATGTTATCCTATATAAAAACTGGACTATATTTTTAGAGCGGTGTCATGTACACCCAGATACATCGTGCATTTTAAAATTGTGCAACTTGTTATACTGAAAATTCAATTTATTTACACCTAGCCATATTTTTAAGAAATTCAGAAAAGAAAATAAACCTATATATTAAGACAAAAATTGTATGAGGTAGTTGTATAAATAAAACAAATCTCATTTACTCTATTACACGATCATGTGTTTATAAAATTCTGTCTAGTTAAATATTATTTTTAAAATAAGTATAATTTAAATGTAAAAATGGAGCTTCATATCATATATAAAATCATTCCATATAAAAAAAAAATTCATATAAACGGTGAGACTACATTGAAAAGAAAAACCTGAAAATTTGACATTTTAAGCAAATTAATGCAATGCAAACTCCCACAAAAGTCGTGACAAAAATCTTTTTGCCCTTTTCCCATCTCATCTTAGTAAAATGCCAAATGGAAATGGGAAAGCGCTAAGCACTTCTATTGGACGCCGGCCCACAGCCATCCCCATTATTCAAAAGCAATAATTGCTCAATTATCGGGCCAAACACATCCCAAGCTCACTACATATCAGATTGTGACTTTATTTTCATCTCTTAGTTTTAGTACCTGATTTGGAGAATGTCATAAAAACACTTATTTTCAAAATTATTAGACATGTGGTGTTTGCAAATTTTAATAAGAGGAGCAGAAAAACTTATTTTTTAAGTTGTCTTCTCACAATTTTAATTTTTAAGAAATGATTTTAAATTATGAATAGAATTTGCAACCACACCCACAAATTTTTTTGAAAAAATAAAGTGATTCTAGATTTTGTATTGAATTTTCAAAACACAGCTTTAGTCAACTTTAATGCACTTTTCTGTACAAGTGGCTCAATTGTCACAAAATGTACGCACGTCGAATAATAATTGTATTCAAGTTTCTTGTATTTTTCCCTACCTTTCAATGAGGAAGAATATTTATGCCACGCTGAATTTAATAGGAGATAAGAAGGGTTTTTTTTTTTTTTGAAGGTAAAGATGAAATTAATTGATCGAGTATAAGGAGATAAGAAGGCTTAAAAACGAAGTGAATTTGGCCTTGGTAATCATGATCCAAGTTCAAGGCCGATAAGACTTGCAATACTTCATCAATTGAGAATCATTAACAAGATGATACCAATAATAGACATTTTTTTTGGCATTCATTCTACATAATTACCCTATGCTTATAATAGTATGGAATTTAAATTGATTGAGAATTGTGTTCACATTCATTCTGGTTGATGTCATTTATAGGATTACTTTAACCCTATGTGTTGATATGTCAACGAATTTACTCGACCCGTTATAAACATGTTTTTTCTTTTATTGTCCTAATTATATATGGTTGTTTATATATAAAGTAATTATTTTAAATTTATTTATTAATATAAACTAATGTATAAACACTTACTCCCTCCATTTTTTATTAGGTACTCCCTCCAATTTTTAATACATATCATTTTAGCTTTTACACTAATTTTTCAATAGATGTCATTTTGATTATTTTTTCCTCATGTATGTCAATTTTACCCTTATTACTTTTCAACTCATAAAATTAATCTCCCACGGTTCTTTCCATTTATCTTTCCTCTAATTTAGGGATATTTATTTATGATCTAATTAGTTAAGGGCAATATTGGCAAAAAAATACTACCTTAATTTGTAGTTTAATTCTAGAATGACATGTATTAAAAACTGGAGGGAGTATTGTTTTAGCCTTTTGAAATATTTGTATAATAGCTATCGTTTTGGTATTTTCTCCCCTTTATCTCATATGCACCCTTAACATGATAATTTAAAATTTTAAATTTCCTACAAATATGTTGTGTATATAATTTTTCAGCCAATAGTAATCATTATTAAAAAAAATTAATTAATACTCCCTTCATTTTTATTTAGATGTCGTTTTAGTTTTGAAATATTTCTATAATAGATGTCGTTCTGGAATTTTTCTCCCTTTTATCTCATATTTACCCTTAACATGGTAATTTCAAATTTTAAATTTCCTACGTATGTGTTGTATGTATATTTTTTTCCAGCCAATAATAATTATTGTTAAGAATATTTAAATAATATTAATTAAGATTAATTTTAAAAAAAATATGTCCTTAATTTGTCTTAAAAACTCTAGAATGACATCTATTAAAAAATGGAGGGAGTATATTTTTTTTTTCGAAAATAGGACAAAGTTATTTGCAAACAAAAGATGAAAATAAGGAGACTCAAAGGAAGAACCTTCCACAAAAAAAAAAAATACGGCTAAAAGTTGCCTTAATATCCGATGAATAATAAGGAGACTCAAAGTCGAGACAACCCATTTTAGAAGCCCTTTTAAAGAATGTGTCATTTCAATTGATCCACTTCGCTTTTAACATCATACCTAAAAATTTTGACAAAAATATATTCTTAGAACAAAATGGTCATTTTCCAGGTGAATGTTTTAATAAAATCATATTGAAAAACGATGAATAATCCGGAACATAAATCGCTTTGTTGCTTTAAATATAAATGAAGTTAATTATTTTGAAAGCACCGGTTACTCTTTTAGCATCTGTTTCCACAATAAGTTATTGGAGGTTCATCGAGACAACCCATTTTATGGCTCAGATCGACTTAACTCCCCAAAGATTTCTTAAAGACATTATGATGTCTTTTTTGGGAATTTTCATTAACCCATCACGATGAATATTTAAATACAAATTTAATTCTAACAATTATTACTAGCATGAATTAATCCTATATTAATTCAAATAATAATTCAACAACAAATCATGCATATAAACATCATACCTATACTAGTAACTAAGGTTAATTTTGACAAAAAATATATTCTTAGTTCGACGGTGAAATGTAAAAAATGGCATTTACCGAAGCCGGGAACAATTAAGGTGAATGTTGATGCAAGCTTCTATTTATAGATGGGATTATGAAAAATTTGGAAAAAAAAACAATGTGGGGTTGATCAAGAAATCTTGAATATATCTCTTTATTCTTTTCTCCATAATTAAAATATTCCATAAAAATCCTGTAACTCATCTTGTTATGGAATTTTCAAAAATTAAGAGGAAAGAATCCAAGATTTGGATCTTTTGAATTTTATTTAGATAAATATTTCAAGAAATACATATCTTCCATAATATCTTTTCAAGAAAATCAAGAAAATCTTTATTTCCTTTAATTATTCAAAAATTTCTAAATTTACTATATGAATAACCAAGTGGGAGATTTCTTGAATTTAATGAGATAATCTTGCATTCCAAGAATACATAATTCCATAACAAAATTCAAAGAAAAATCTTTCTCTTTTATCCATAATTTTTCAAAAAATATGAGGAAAAAATAAGCAACAAATTTATTTTATTTTTAAACATGTTAATTGAAATTACTTAGGGGTCTTTTAAATATAAATGAATGTTAATTATTTATGAGCAAAATTCGCCCATAAATATTAATTAACAAATATTAGTACAATCCATTTAACCCCTTTGTAGTTTAATGTGGTGATAATTCAAGCCATTTGAAATAAATCATAAAATATCACATTATCCAAGGAAACTCTTGCAAGATTTGGTTGATAAATAAAAAGTACAACTTCACAACCTAGATGAAATTGAACACTCCATTGGTAAGAGGTTGAAGTGATCCTATTTAAGGGGCGAAGATTAAGAAATAACGAACATTCGAGGTCTAATTCTTCCTTGTTGAAGAACTTATCTTGACCAAGAGATTGTAATCTCTTGGTCAACTAAAGACATTATGGATGTTCATTTCCATCTAGGTCGTGAATGTCTTTGAAGAATAAATTTATTATAATGGATTGGTAATCCTAAATTAATAAATTCTTTATTTATTTGTAAATATATGTAACATTCGATGATATTTAAAGCATCGATGATAAACAATTTATTTGAAGAAATAAGTCCTTAAATTAGGTTTTGGATGAAGAATTAGACCTCAGGATGTTATTGACTTCTAAACCTCTGTCACTTAAATAGGATTGCATGTAATTAATATTTATTGCTTTGATCTTTGTTGGGTTTAGAGTCAGACAACGATTCTATACTTTGCATTTTGAGCAATATTATTAATTATATGGCAATTGCTAAGACTTAATTACAAAGCAATGTGTGCAAGCTAGTCTTGTGTGATTTGTCCCCTTGGTGAACTCAGAAGTTTTATCATGTCAAATCTTGCAAGTGGAAATTCATTTCCTGTATGGATAATAATGTTGAGTTGTCTTTACTCCAAGGATAAAGATATTAATTAATATAAAACTTTTTAGTGGCTTAATTAATTAATGGACTAAATAATCTTAAACACGGGAAATAATAACCGGGAGCCATATTATTGTAACATCGTAATATGGATTAAGATGAATAGTTCAATATTAATTTTATAGTGGAGTAAATTAATATTAATGGGCTTGAATAATATTTTGGCTTAATATTAAAGTTTCATAGCCCATTGGAGGTTCAATCTTAATTCTCATAAAGGCCCCTCAAATAGCCCAATATAAGTCCAATTAATGAAAATGAGAGAAAAATATTATTGCCTAATTTGTTCCTAATTATTTTCGAAATTTTGTGGGAAAAAGAAGAGGAAAATATTTTCTTGATTTTCTTGAAAAGATTTTATAAAAAGATATAAGTATTCTTGAAATACAAGATTATCCCATAAATTCAAGAAATCAAATCTTGGTTCTTGTTTCTTTGTAATTTTCGAAAATATCCTATTTATAAGGGAGGAAATTTTTGTGGAAAATTTATTTATGAGAAAGAGCATATATTGGATATATTCAATATTACTTCTTGCACAAGAATTAAAAATCTTCCCATATTCAATTTTGCCAAAAATTTCGACCACCTCCTTGGTTATAAATAGGGGATGATTTTTTCATCCCCAACATAATTCAATGTGTTGGAAAAATTAGAAATCCACAAAGGTGGTGCAATATATTTTTGTGTTTTCTCATTTATTAAAATCGTTCGTGAGAATCCTTCCACCGGATTACGTTCGTGGACGTGGGGCATATTTGAGAAGGCACTTTGGGTTGATCCATCGTCTCAACGGTTGTCACTCCAAGAGGTATGTAATTTCGTAACTCCTAGATTCCGCATGCTTAGGATTTACGTGAATTATATGTACGGATGTTGTTGTTGTTTATTTAATTATTATGTTGAATTAATTTATGATTGATTCATGTTAGTAATTAATTGATTAATTTAAATATGTATTTAAATACACTTCGAATAGATCCGGGCACCCCGAATTTTCCAACAGATTCCCTTCAAACTGGGGCTGGAATGGTGATCCGAGACGAGTACGAGACGTGTGTGCAGCTCAAGGCTCTTGTGAGGGAGGGCATCATGCGCATTGATGATGGTGAAGCTTAGGTTATCCTCGAATCAATCCTGTGGGTCACGAGTTTGGGCTTCAGCGCTGCAATCATTGAAACAGATTCTTAGTATACATGTGATGCGTATGCCTCTATGGACCTTAATGTTACAACTTTGGGTGATCTGGTTGCGGCTGGTAAGGGTGTTTTGCGAGAGTATCCCTTTATTCAAATAGTTTGGGTTTGTCGGAATGCCAATTTAGAGACACATTCGTTAGCTAGGGCTGCTCATTCTGTCGAGAGTCTTAGTTGTTGGATCGAGCCTTCGGAGTTTGTGGAGGGTCTTTCCGATATTTGTCATTTGTGCATGTAACTTTGCTTTCCTGTCGAAAAAAAAAAATTGTCTTAAAAAACCAGAATGACATCTAATATAAAATGGAGAGAGTATTAAATAGGATTATAATAAAAAAATTACTTGTTCAATTTATTTTTTCAATATAATTTCTTAATATTTGTGACAAAACAAACAAGCCTATATTATTTGGATGGTGGGAGTACTTTGGAAGGTTTAATTATCACAATATTAATTATAATTAAGTCACTTCTATATACTCTCATACCAATAAAATATAATTTATTGGGTTTAAAATCCTAAGTCTACCTATAAAATTATTGATATAATCTCAGTTATTGAATACAAAAAGCAACTATGTCTAATTTCATTGTACATTAAATAGATGTGTTTTAAATAGTTTACATTCTTTTAATAAGAAAATGAACTACAATTTAGGGGGGAAAAAGGGAATTTGGAGTGCATATGTATTGTCTCCACATTCATTCTGGATTCTCTTTTGTTGGGATTGTTGGAGCCTGAGTGGAACGGGGATGCAGCGCCCGGGAGGCGCTCGACCAGTGCTCGAGGTCGAGCACTATTGCTCGGTCGAGCAACCCCCCAAGCAGCGCAGCCAAGCCGCTCGATCAAGTCATTCGGTCGAGCAGAACTGCTCGATCAAGGCCCGAGGTCGAGCGGTTCCGAGGCCCTGTACGCGGATTTAGGGTTTTCGGCGCAGTCTCATATTTAAATATTTTTTGAATCATTGTAATTGGATCATCACTTATATTACACGAAAATAGTAGATCTCCTGGCTTGGTAGTGCCCCCAGACGGAGTCATTCCTGACGAACTGGGTAACCAAATTGTGTGTTCCTTAATTCGTGTTTTCATTATTTTCTCCATAATTGTTGTTTAAATCCTAACAACTGGTATCAAGAGCATCTGGTTCAATTGGATCTGGTGGGAGCAATTATGATGGCTGAAGGGAAATCGCCTGTTGAGAAGTTTGATGGAACGGATTTCGAATTCTGGAAATTGTAGATCGAGGATTACCTGTACGGTAAAGATCTGTATCAACCTTTAGGTTCACAGCCTGAAGATATGAAGGACGACGAGTGGAAGTTGCTGGACAGGAAGGCAATGAGTGTGGTTCGTTTGTCGCTATCCAGGAACGTCGCCCTACATACGGTGAAAGCAAAAACCACAAAGGAGATGCTGGAGATTTTGACTGAGATGTATGAAAAACCGTCTGCAGCGAACAAAGTTCATCTGATGCGGAGATTATTCAACCTGAGGATGGCAGAGGATACTGTGGTAGCCAATCATCTCAACGAGTTCAATATGATCATAGCCCAATTGAGCTCGGTTGAGATTGATTTTGATGATGAGGTTCAAGCCCTAATTTTGTTGTCTTCTTTACCAGAAAGTTGGAGTGGGACGGTAATGACTGTTAGTGCTTCAGCAGGTAAAGTGAAACTTAAATTTGATGAGGTTAGAGATCTGATCATGAGCGAAGAAATTCGCAGGAAAGAGTTAGGTGTGGCCACAGGATCAACCTTGAGTGCGGGAAACAGAGGCAGATCTGAATCCAAGAGGAAGCCAAATCGGGGTAGATCAAAGTCAAGGGGCAAAGATAAGCCCAAGAAGGACAAGAGTCAAGTTGAGTGTTATAATTGTCATGAACTTGGTCATTACAAAAGGGGAGTGCAAGGCACAAGCAAAGGCACAAGGAAATGCACCAAAGAAGAATGACAACTCAGCAAACGCCGCCACTGATGAGGGCTCAAATGCATTAATCTTGAGCGTAAGCAGTCCATTGAAATCGTGGGTGTTAGATTCTGGAGCATCGTTTCATTCGTGCAGCAGTGCTGACGTAATGGAGAAATACACTTCCGGGAACTTTGGGAAGGTTTATCTAGCTGATGATGAGCCTCTGGAAATCAAAGGGAAGGGGAATGTTCAGATTAAGACACCAAATGGGACTGTTTTGCAGTTGAAAGATGTGAGACATATTCCTGGTTTGAAGAGGAATTTAATTTCAGTTGGGCAGCTTGATGATGAGGGCTACAAGGTGAATTTTGGGTGTAACACGTGGAAGATATTCAAAGGTGCCATGTTAGTGGCTCGAGGCAATAAGGAGGGAACGTTGTATATGACAGGCAACACCCGAGACAACATTGCTCTTGCAAGTGAAAAAGGGAATGCAAATTTGTGGCATTGTCGTCTTGGCCACATGAGTGAGAAAGGAATGAAAGATATGTGTTCAAAGGGTAAACTGCCAGACCTCAAGACAGTTGACATCGGGTTATGTGAGGACTGTGTATTCGGAAAATAGAAAATGGTGAGTTTTTCGAAGGGAGACAGAACTTTGAAGAAGCAGAAGCTGGAGTTAGTCCACAACGACTTGTGGGGTCCAGCACCAGTGTCATCCCTTGGTGGAGCATCATATTACATGACTTTCATTGACGACTCTACGAGGAAGGTATGGGTTTATTTTTTGAAAAATAAGTCTGATGCCTTTAATGCTTTCAGGAAGTGGAAGGCCCTTGTAGAAACTGAGACGGGTCTCAAGGTGAAATGTTTAAGATCAGATAATGGTGGAGAGTACGAGCTGTTGGGATATTAGAGTTTTGATGAAAGTTCCAAAACACATGTAATAGGACCAGTCAGACCTGTTAGCTGACTGATATTTTTAAATACCAGTTATAAGATGACTAGTTGATAATTATTGTATAGAACAACTGATGTATAAGATAAGTCACATATTGAGGGGGAACTCAATATGTATAGGTCAGGTCAAATTATCAGATAACCAGATAAGATCAAATAATCAGAAGACTAAACAAGTCAGAAGACAAGAGGAAGTCAGATGATCAGGTGAAGACATGAAGCTCAAATTCAGAAGACCTGATGATCAGATGACTACCAGAAGATCAGATCAGAAGACCTACATCAGCCGAGTCTGCTAGTTGAGCTAAGACAACTGGCACCAGAAGACTCTATCAGGTAGACTGATCAGTTGTAACTGATCAGGTCAGCTCACACCAGGTGTTAACTGATGTTTCACCAAGTCATACGTTGTTGATCTGGACAAGAAGAATGTCAACTTTAGTTGGTAGAACAAACACTGAAAAGTGTTCTTGTTAACCAATGAGAACAAGACACGTATGAACGGAGCCGACAATACGGGATTTGGTGCTGCTTGGTCAAACGACTATAAAAGACAACTATTCACGCTTTCGGCCATGCCGTCCCTGAAGCACGTCACATCGAATCCTGCATATCTACCAAATATAGCCAGAAATTTAAATTGCTCTCCAACGGCTCTTTGTCTTTGAGGTCTATAAATATGGGATTCCTCTTCAGAGTGAAGATATGGAAATTATCAAGAAGCTCATACTATAGCAAAATTTCCGCACGAAGAACACAACCTTGAAGATTACTTTCTAAGTGTTCATCCCATAGTTCTTAGCACAGAAATCTCATCCTCTACCTTTTAGGCTACACAAATACTAGGATAGATTTCCAGTTGGAACAAACAACAAACCTTTACCAAAACCCAAAGTTAGGTTAAGTTTGTTTTGCAAGATTTCAGACTAGGGTTTCTAGTTCTGATTTCTGGGATTGGTTGAGTGAGAACTCGTTAAACATCTAAGCAATCCCGCAAGGGAGGGTAGGCAATCCCGTGAGGGAGATAAGTCCCGTTGAGTGAGAGCTCCATAAATATTTGTTGGTTAAGTTGGTGCCCCTGCTGATAGGGAAGAGTGGATGTAGGAGTTGGACTCCGAACCACTATAAAATCGTGTGTTCTTTACTGCTTTATGTTCTTACTTGCCATATGCATTTGATTATAAGCAAAACACATAGATTTAAAAACAAAATTTGGTATCACTATTCCCTCACCCCTGTTTTATATGCATTACATGATTTTTTACGCATTTTATGGGTTTTACACGGGACCAACAAGTGGTATCAGAGCGGGAGTTCAAAAGTTCACTGTTTTCAATGTGACCATCTGAACTGATCTTTTTGAAAAACCCCGTTTATGTAAAAATGCATATATTTTAACGTTTTGGCGTCATTATCAAAAAGGGGGAAATTGTTGGGATATTTGAGTTTTGATGAATTATGCCAAAACATTATCAACTTGTGTTATTGAAGCTAATCTACAAATAACAAGTTGAGGAGGAACGAGAGAACAAGTTGAGGGGAAAATCATGAAATCAGATGAAGATGATCGAGATCAGACGAGGCTGCAGACGAGGCTGATCAAGATCAGATGAATGAGATGAGTTTCAAAGTTAACTGATGAGCTGAGCAAAATCAGAAAAGAAGAAAAGCTAAGCCAGCTGATCAAAAGAATCGGTTACCCGATCGGATGGACTGGGATCGAGAAGATCGGATGACCGGGATCGAGAAGAGGAGGTTCTCGATCGGAAGAGGAAAGAGATGAGACTGATCGAGATCAGATGAGATCGAGATCAGATAAGATAACCTGATGCAACTAACCTGATATGCTTGTTGGGGAATGAGTTGCACAGATCTATTCGGGGTGAATATTTAAATACAAATTTAATTCATTAATTATTACTAGCATGAATTAATCCTATATTAATTCAAATAATAATTGCAACAACATATCATGCATATAAAAAGCCACGTAAAACCTACGCGATCGCGGAATCTACGGGTTTACGTGAGCGTAACTGAACTCGGGGCAAAGTGACTTCGGCCGGACGGACTAACCAAAAGGACTTCCCAAGTATTCCTTAGCCAAGAGAAGTCGACAATCCGTTGGAAGGATACTCCGAACAATTAAGAAAAAAAAAAAAATAAACTTTGTTAAAGAACTTATGTGGATTTGCTAATATTTCCAAAGACATGGAATTGTACTTGGGAATGAACTAATCATCCCTATTTATAGGAGAAAGTTGGTCGAAATTTTAGTGATATTTCAATGTGGGATAATCCTTTTCTTGGTCATTCAAAAATCTTGAATATAAATATAAGTTTTTCCCATAATTAAATTATTCCAAAAATGTGTGATCTATTATGGTAAGCCAAAAAATTTAGTTTCCACCAAGAATCCAAGCAAGAAATTCTTGAATATTATGAGATATTGTTCTATTTCAAGAAATACATATCAAATGTAATATCTTTTCAAGAAAATCAAGAAAATTTTTCCATCCTTATCATATATTTTCAAAATTTTGAAATATTCTATATAGATAAAATAACTCCAAACCCTTGAATTTAATGAGATAATCTTGTATTCCAAGAATACATATCTTCATTCCATAACAAAATTCAAAAAAAATCTTTCTCCTCTTTTTATCCATAATTTTCGAAAAATTTAGAGGAAATATTAAGCAACAATATTTATTTTATTTTAATCACCTTAGAGGGTTATTAAGTATATTGAGTGAGAACTCGGGGGGCCTTTAGGAGAATTAAGTTGGGGACCTTCTAATGGATCTTGAATATCTAATATTGAGCCACAATATAATTCAAGCCCATAAATATTAATTAATCCCACTACATAATTAATATTGCACCATCCATCTTAACCTATATTACGGTCAATATGGCATAACACATTATTTCCCGTGTTTAAGATTATCTAGCCCATTAATTAATTCAAGAGTTTTGAAATAGCTTTCCGTTAATTAATATCTTTTTGTCCTTGGTCGAGAGAACGGTTCAACATTATTATCCATCTGGAAACTAATTCCACTTGCAAGATTTGGTATGATAAAACTTATGAACCTCCCAAAGGGGCAAATGTGGCAAGCGTATGAAACGATTCACTATGTTAAATCTTAGCAATCACATGTGACCAATAATATTGCCCAAGATAAAAAAGTATTGAATCGTAAGCGATTCGCTACCCCATGATAAGTCAAAGCAATAGTTACCAATCCCCGTGGAAAATTTAAGGGACGAAGGTTAAACAACGAACCACCGAGGTCTAATTCTTCCTTATTTTCTTCAAGAATTTATGGGTGTGTTTCCTATGTTCATGTTGATCATGCACTAGTGTAATCTCTTGGTCAAAACAAACCATTAAGTGAGCCTTGGACCTCAACCGGTGATGGTTGTTCATTTCCATTTAGGGATGTGAAATGGCGTACTTTTTAAGTTACAAGGAGTCGAGTTAATTTAATTTACGTGATGCGGTATCACTAAATTAAGTTGGGGATATCCAAATAAAATTATTGAACAGTGTTGTGGAGTTAAATATATATAACATTCAATCATAGCAAAAAGGTTCTAGTTGATAAACAATTTATTTGAAGAATAACCCTAGTAAACCGGTTTCAATTATACAAAGGAAAAATCATACTTTTCGATATAATCCCAACAATTCTTCATTATTTATTGTTGGTGATGGTGGTGAATAAAATGTTATCGAGGCTGACACGATGTTATCTTGATCGAGCAAGTGGAAACTTGCAATGGATGATGAGATGAATTCATTGATGAGAACGGAAGTCATACCGAACTAGTTATCCGAAGTCATGCAAGAAAGCACGAGAATAATAATGGGTTTGATCGAATCAAATAGCTTTGATGGAAGCAAAACTACAAGGCAAGAGGATGTGAAGGGGTTTCGGAAGAAACATGGTATTGATTATACCGATGTGTTTTTATCCCGATCGAAACTAACTACCATTCGATTAGAGAAGTTTGGTTCAATCAAGAATTTGGTGTTAGACTCGGAAGAATGTGAAAGACTCCTTTTCTTGAAGAACTTAGAAGGATCTGAAGAATTATTGGAAAATATGCTTTGAAATGGATAATGAAAAAGATAATTTCGGACTTATTTAAAAAAAAATTGTTTATAGTATGAATTTAAATATCATCCATGTTACATATATTTTCAAATCCTGTTATTAAATACAAGTTCTTCCATCAAATTAATTTAGTGATAAAAATCGTGATCCATTAAATTAAAAGCCAAATCATAAAAGTACATTTCCACCATAGAAGATGGAAGCAAACAATCCATCGATATAAGGTAGAAGTGTTTTATCCTAGATCTTGACAAATGTAATATCCCTTTAGAGATTTTCCCATCATCCTTAGAATAGAGGCTAAACAGGAGGAGGAAAATCTCACCTAGTTGGAAATAATTAAACCCATACCCTTTCTTTATTTCTTAATTAGTGGTAAATATGAAGGTAGTTGGTTGGTAACTGAGGGAGATAAGTCCTTATTTGGTAGAGAACTTGGTAAATTCAATACTTTTTATCTTGGGGGATATTATTGGTCGATCCGATTGCTAAGATTTAAGTCCCGGAGATGAGAACTCAAAAGTAAACATATGTTGGTTAAGTTGGAGCCCCATGCTTTAGGAACCAAATCTTGGATGTGGAACTAGTTTTTGGAATGGATAAAAATGTTACGTGTGTTCTTAACCAATTAAAAAAATATTAATTAATGGAAAGTTATTTAACACATTGGCAAAAATTTTAAATAATCCCATTGAGATTTTAATTTTAAATCGTTTTTGGGAAATAATAAATAGGAGCCATAGAGTTCAAAAGAATTATGGGTTAAAATGGATATTGAAATATTAATTATGTAGTGGGATTAATTAATATTTGGAATGGTGAATAATATTGTGGCTCAATATTGATAATTCAAGATCCTTTGGAAGATTGAATCTTAATTCTCCTAAAAGATGTTTTAGCCCAACATATAGTCCAATAAGCTTACTTGGTGTTTAAAATAAAATAAATATTGTTGGAAATTTTGGCATACCGGAGGAAATTCATGGATAAAAGGGAGAAAGATTTTATTTGAATTTTGTTATGGTTGAATATGTGTATTCTTGGAATACAAGATTATCTAAGTTGGAAATTCAAGAAATCTCCCACGTTTTATGGATAGAGCGGTGATGAATTTTTTGATATTTAGGGATGAGAAAAATTTTCTTGATTTTCTTGAAAATATATTGTGGAATTTAATGTATTTCTTGAAATACAAAGAATATCTCATATATCCAAAAGAAGATCCAAATCTTCTTGGATTATTGGAGTTATAATTTTAGAAAATACTCCATAACAAAAGAGGTTCTAGGGATTTTGAGAATATTATAATTATGGGAAAAAGAATATATGAGATATATTCAAGATTTCTTGGAGATCAAGAAAAGATTTTCCCGACATGTATTTTGCCCCTTCATTATCGACCACCACCACTGATGGTGGTGATGATTTTTTTATTCCCAAGTATCGTTTGATGTCTTTGGAAAAATTGGAAAATTGCAATGGATGATGAGAAAGTTTATTTTCCTTTTGTTAATTGAACACAAGGAACTAGTTGGATAGTCGAGCAAGGAGAAAGGAATACTTGGGAAGTTCTTTTTGGTGTGAATAATCAACAAGACCATGGCCGCCCCAAGAGGTACAAAGGCAAGACTAGAGAATTGAAGGGGTTTATTGAAACATGGATTGATTATTATCATGATTTGTTTTGGATTATTATTTGAAATTAATATAGGATTAATTCAGTTTAAGTTTTATAAGAAAAAAATTTGTATTTAAATATTCATCCCGGATGGATGTGAAAATGCAACCTTTCTTTATTGACTTAGATGAGGACATCTACATGAAGCAACCGGAAGGATACTTGTCTAAAGGGAATAGTGAGCTTGTTTGCAAATTGAAGAAGAGCTTGTATGGTTTGAAACAAGCTCCATTACAGTGGTACAAGAAGTTTGATGGGCTCATGCACGAGATTGAAATCAATAGGTGTGAAGCCGACCATTGTTGTTACTTCAAGAGGTATGATGGTGGTTATATCATTTTGTTATTATATGTTGATGACATGTTGATAGCATGTTCTAGTGCTCGGGAAGTGAGCAAGTTGAAGAAAAAATTGTCTGAAAGGTTTGCTATGAAGGACCTTGGAGAGGCCAAACAAATCTTAGGTATGCGAATCGATCGTGATAAGGTGGCAAGAAAGTTGTATCTTTCACAGGCTGAATACATAAAGAAAGTCTTGGAGAGATTTAGTATGGAAGATGCAAAGCCAGTTCGGGTTCCGTTGGGAAGTCAGTTCAAGCTATCCAACAAGGACTCACCTAGTAGCGAAGAGGAGCGGACCTACATGCAAAACACTCTGTATGCTTCGACAATTGGCAGTTTGATGTATGATATGGTGTGTACAAGACCAGATATTGCACAGACGGTGGGAGTTGTTAGCCGATTTATGGGCAATCCTGGTAAGCAGCATTGGGAGGCAGTGAAGTGGATCCTTAGGTACTTGAGAGGTACTACTGAACAAACTTTGTGCTTTGAGGGCAAAAGCGTTGAGTTGGCAGGATATGTTGATGCAGACTTGGCATCAAATGATCTCGACAAAAGGAGGAGTACAACCGGGTATGTGTTTACTTTTGGTGGTACAACAATTTCTTGAGCTTCTAAGTTGCAGAAGATCGTAGCTCAGTCCACTGCAGAAGCAGAGTACGTTGCAGTTACTGAGGCTAGTAAAGAAATGGTTTGGTTGCAAAATCTTTCGTGTGAGTTGGGGAAGGAGCAAAAGGATAGTATTATGTATAATGATAGTCAGAGTGCTATTCACTTGGCAAAGAATCCGACTTTTCACTCGAGGACGAAGCACATTGAGTTGAGGTATCATTACATTCAGTTACCTCATTGAGAACAAGATCTTACAGCTAAAGAAGATCCGAGGAAGTGAGAATCCTGCTGACATGTTGACTAAGGTTATGACCTTAGAGAAGTTGAAGTTATGCATGACTTCAACGGCCTTGAAAGCGAGAGATGAAGGTCCCGACACTACTACCCGGTGAGAGAGACCGTTGAAACGGAGGAGACAAAATTCTGATTGGAGTCGATCTCGGTGGGAGATTGTTGGGATTGTTGGAGCCTGAGTAGAACGGGGATGCAGCACCCGGGTGGCGCTCGACCAGTGCTCGAGGTCGAGCACTATTGCTCGGTCGAGCAACCCCGGCAACAAGACCAAAGGCGCTCGATCAAGTCATTCGGTCGAGCAGAACCGCTCGACCAAGGCCCGAGGTCTAGCGGTTCCGAGGCCCTGTACGCGGATTTAGGGTTTTCGGCCCAGTCTCATATTTAAATATTTTTTGACTCATTGTAATTGGATCATCACTTATATTACACGAAAATAGTAGATCTCCTGGCTTGGTAGTGCCCCCAGACGTAGTCATTCCTGACGAACTAGGTAACCAAATTGTGTGTTCCTTAATTCGTGTTTTCATTATTTTCTCCATAATTGTTGTTTAAATCCTAACATCTTTGTCGATATGCCGAATAGTTGCATGTTGCTTAAAATTTAATTTTTGGAAGGCTCGACTATCGTAATATTACATAAACACATAAGGTGAAATTTATTTACAGTATGAAATTGATACCATTATATTTATAAATTAATATTTTATAAATTAATATTCATAATATTTAATATTATAATATCAATTTAAAAATACAATAATATCAATTGATAAATACTGTAATATTAATTTATAAGTGTAATAATATAAATTTTCTCATTTCATATTAGTATATTACTACTCCAGAAAAATCGCTCTCTTTTTAAAAAAAAAAAGACCTTAGTTATAAAGTTTTTAAATCGATCTCAACATTAGAAGCAACAAAATTAAGAATAATAAATGAGAAAAATCTCATAATAATAAACATATTGAGCAAGTTGATGCGTCAGAGGTTCCCAAATCTCCTCGTTCATGTAGAAAAAATACGACTAAAGTCCTTAGCCAGCTCCGGGATTATCTCATATTTAGTTCAACCGAAATCTAGAAAAAAGTACTATGTCTTGATTATCTCATCGTTAATTCAACATAAATCTAAATACTTCTTCCGTCCCAAAATAATGGACTAGGGTCTTCTATTTCTTTTTTGTTCATCCTAAAATACACTCACATTTCTTTTTAAAAGGCATAAATTATCAAATATTATCATTTTTATATTCAATAAATATAAATTTAGAATTTCAAGCCAAAAAAATGGAAGGAAACCATTATTTCGAGACGAAAGGGAGTAAAAAAGTTAGATACGATACGGTGTTTGTGGGAAAGCGCAATCATACAGAAATTAGTCAACGGAACATCGTCATTAATTATAACATTCACAAATGGCGTTTACGGAGTAGTCAAGGAGCAACACACATTAATTGGTCCGCAACTCGAGATGCCCAATCTCGACCATAATCCACAGCTGTGTATTATAAACAATCCTATTTATATATATTACCCGTTAATTTAGCATAGTATTCATCTCAAATCGCTTGTATTTATTCCTCCCTCTTTCTTTTCTTTTCTTTTTTAATTTTTAATCAGGGGCTAAGAAGATGAGAGCAACATTTCTAGTGGCAGTTCTGGCTGCTACGGTTATCAATGCTGCAGTTTTGTGCAATGGAGCAGGAATCACCAGCAGTTTTGTGAGGAAAGCCGAGAAGAGTGGCGATATGCCACTCGATAGTGATGTATTCGAGGTGCCTCCAGGTTATAATGCTCCACAACAGGTGTGACATTTTAATATGAAATCTATATTTTCTCCTTTTGAAAAATTTAATTAATTTTTTATTTTGATTTTGTTTACATCTGAATTTTAGGTGCATATAACTCAAGGGGATCATGTAGGAAAAGCAGTGATTGTATCGTGGGTCACTGTAGAGAAGCCGGGTTCAAGCACGGTCCATTTTTGGACTGAGAAAAGTGGGCATAAGAAGAAGGCAAAGGGTAGCTTCAAAAAGTACACATACTACAATTATGCTTCTGGTTATATTCATCATTGCACCATTAGGAAATTGAAGGTATAATTTTGAAAAAAAACATATGTTTCTTAAATAATTTCTCCCTCTGCCCATGAAAAGTGTTATACTTTAATAGTAAATTAAGTCCATTTATAAATAACATAATTGATTGTGAGTAAAGTATAATGATAACTTGAGTAATTAAGTGATTGTTGGACAATGAAGATAAAAAAAATTATATCCATAAACGTACTTAATTTACCTTTTCGTAAAACCAGTTTTAGCCCTCCGAGCACACTTTTGATAGGCAGAGGGATAATATATTTGTATGAAAAATTGGTGCTTTATATGCTCATATTTGCATTTTATACTGGTGATTTTGACATGAATTATTACCTTTTTACTTTTTTATGCAGCATGATACCAAATATTACTATGAGGTTGGAACTGGGAAAGCATCTAGAACCTTCTGGTTCACTACACCTCCTGAAGTTGGCCCTGATGTTCCATATACTTTTGGCCTCATAGGTATTTATTTTTTCCCAAAATAGAATTTAATTGTTACAAAGTTTAATTATAGGTGATCTGGTTAGAAGTTCAATAATTCTGAGAAAATAAATTATTGGGAATTGAAGTTTTTGCAACTGTTGAGTGGTGATATTATATACTTATACTAGGGAGTAACTCCTTGGTGTGCACCAGTTGATGCACAACTAATGTTGTTTAATAGAAACAACAAATACTGTTCAGTGATAGCAAGTAATAATGTTGAGTGAAAACAACTTAATATGCACGAATTTGCCTACACTAGGAAGTTGTAATGTGAGAAAGTAGAGAGTTGAATTAATCTCAGTTCGTCGTTTGATCGTTTGTTCATTGAAGGGGACCTTGGGCAGACTTATGATTCAAACAGAACACTAACACATTACGAGCAAAATCCAGCAAAGGGACAAACTGTTCTGTTTGTTGGAGACCTTTCTTATGCTGACACCTACCCTAATCATGATAACACAAGATGGGATACATGGGCAAGGTTCGTTGAACGAAGCGTCGCTTATCAACCTTGGATTTGGACCGCCGGAAACCATGAAATTGATTTTGCTCCCGAAATTGTTAGTCTCAATAATAAGTCCAACCCCTATTTTCTGATGGACTAAATGTGTTATTTCATTCCGACTAATTGATGAATTTTGATCACTTGTTGGTACTTGTAGGGTGAAACGGAACCGTTCAAGCCTTTTACTCACCGTTATCACGTCCCGTACAAAGCATCAAATAGCACAGCTCCTTTTTGGTACTCTATCAAGAGAGCTTCTGCTTATATCATAGTTTTGTCTTCATATTCCGCATATGGTGAGAAAACATTAGTGCATATTTGTCTTTAGGTATAATGTTATGCATATGAAAAAAAACATTCTAAATTACTTTGTTTTAAGGTAAATACACTCCTCAAAATCAGTGGATCGAAGAGGAGTTTCCGAAAGTGAATAGGTCGGAAACGCCGTGGCTGATAGTTCTGATGCATTCTCCATGGTACAACAGCTACAAATATCACTATATGGAAGGAGAAAGCATGAGAGTCATGTATGAACCGTTGTTCGTCCAGTACAAAGTTGACGTCGTTTTTGCTGGCCATGTTCACGCCTACGAGAGATCAGTACGTCCTTTTATTGAAATCGACTAAGCACCCTAGCTTATTCTTCTTTTTTCTTACAAATTGTCTGAGATTTTTTACCAAATTGCAGGAACGTGTGTCTAACGTTGCTTATACCATTGTAAACGGACTTTGCTCTCCGACGATTGACCAAAATGCCCCCGTGTATATAACCATTGGCGATGGAGGAAATATTGAAGGCTTGGCCAACTCGTAAGCCTTTATACCTACCTCCTCCTTATATTTTGTTCCGTCTTTATACAATAGTGTAATATCTTCTGTTTACGCATGCGAAGTGTAATTTATAACATAGTTATCGTCCTTTCTTGTGTTTTTCAGCATGACGGAGCCACAGCCTAAGTACTCAGCTTTCCGGGAGGCTAGCTTCGGACATGCAACGTTTAGCATCAAGAACAGAACACACGCTTACTACAGCTGGCACCGTAATCATGATGGATACGCTCTTGAAGCTGATTCCTTGTGGTTTTTCAACAGATTTTGGCATCAGATTGATGATTCTACAACTTCTGCTTAATAATGAGAGAGTGACAGTTTGATTTATCCTTTAGTTTCTCTTATATATCATTGAATCGAAGATAATGCAACTCAGCTTTTTTATTCAATTTTAGATTGAAGTTGAGTAACGGCATCGTTTAATGTGTTGTGTAGTTTATTTCAGTGTGAATTTGTGCAATCCCATGATTCCCATCCCAAAGCAGGTTGATATAATTAAGAGATAATCTGTGAAATATAGAAATCACCAAATTATTATTTATCGTTTGAAAATGAGTTTATATTTTGTTCCATTCATAAAAAAAAAAGAATTTGGTCAGAAAAAATGGAAATTTTCATTCCAAAGAAAAAGGGTATAAGATGTACCATTTACACAATAAGTTTACAGAGTATACATAAATCAAATACACCAAGACACATCCATGAAAAAAAATATCACTGATTACACATAACTCTCGGATTAATCTCTCAGTCTTCATGTGCAATATTTGGGTTTCTAGCTGCTTTAATTGTAGACCAACTCCAGACTCGAGCTTTCAAATCTTCCAAAAGGTCTTTAACTTGGGCTCTCTCGTTCCGAAAAATGATAGAATTTCTAGTCTTCCATAATAACCAAGTCGCACATTCCCAAACACACACCATCAACAATTTACCATCCTTTCCTCTTAGGAATCTACTAAAAAGGAGTAGACTCCTCGTCGGATCGGATGGAAGAGCCGATTGAATACCAAACCATTTGACACATTCCATCCAAAATTGATAAGAAAATGAGCATTCAAATAGAACGTGTCTTACGGTTTCCGGATGTGATTGGCAGAAAGCACAGTCAGTGCTTGCGTGACTCGGAAGAGAGTTACGACTCTGAAGTTTAGTCGACTTTGGTATTCTCTCCCTGAGCACTCTCCAGGCATGAATACAAATCTTCGATGGGATGAACTTGTTCCACAGGATCTTGAATTCTTCTTTCTCGTTTGCCACCAATTCAGCCTCGTTGATAAGTAGCCGATTATATGCCTCTTTTGTGTTGTAACAGCCTGATGCTCCCACGTTCCACTTCCACCGGTCTTCTGTTCCATTCATAAAATACGGTCTATGAGATGATCTCATTTCAGATTTTGGATTCATGTTGTGACATCTTTGTGTCCTGTTTGATGTTTGAGAACGTAAGAAGAGTATATAGGCGTTGTCCCACATCGGCTTTGAAATATGTTCTTTGTTGGTATTTTTTAAGCACCCGAGCAACTGAATGCCAATTTAATGTGTGGTATTATGTTTCAAATTGATATTGATCTAGATTATAAATTGAAATTTTTAATCTAGCTCTGATACCAATTTAAATATAATAATATATATTAACTTTTTTCTTTTTTTTTAATAATATTATTGAAATGTTATCGAACAATCCCAATTATACATAAATATAGTACTATATTTTTTCTAATTTTTTGATTAAATAACCCTAATCAATAATTAAATTAACTAAATCATGACATCGTTCCTTTTTTTTTTTTTTTTATAAAATTTATTGAAATCTTATCTAACAATCCCAATTCCCAATTATACATAACTAGTGTAAAACCCGCGTAACATTTGGGATTGAAAGTTATCATTTTATATTAAATATTTTAAAAATATAGAATTATGACAAAAAGACTACGTACAGAATTATTTGTTATGCGGATTTAAGATCCGGCCCATTTCATTTCAACCCTACCCATGTATTCATAGAATATGTCTAATATATTTAACGGTTCAAATATTTTTTAAAATTGATCATTCTATTAAGATGAATCTTGCGGTCTTGACAAGGTCAGCATGAGTGACTCACTCTAGAATTACATATTATTATTTTTGTTTAGATAAAATATTTTCTTTATTTTGAAAATGCAGATATAAAAAGTTATAAAAATTCATGAGTTAATTTTATATATTGGTGATTCCAATTCATCAAGTTTTCAATTCCGTGCGTGAGAATTTATACGGATATAATTATTGATGAATAAGATAACATTTACACTATGTGTCATACAAACTTTTATTGAAATCTAACACTAAACTTAGGTGTAGATTTAAAAAATTCAAATAAAAATATTGACTAAATCAACTCGCCACAACTACATATAAAATAAAACCTTATTTTTTTACTGATGTACAGAAAAATATAAGGTCTAAATAAGTTTTTAACTTCAAAAAATTACTATGAAGACTTTAATTGTTCATTAATTATTGTCTTTGATCATCCACCAAAATCTTGAACTATTGGAACCTGATATTGTTCTTTACCTCTTCTTCCGTTTTATTTATTGCAACCTCTGTTGATGGCCCTTCTGAGTCGGTGGCGCAAACTTTTGTTCATTCTCCAAATATAAATATAAACTTATCTTATCAAATTAGAATGTAAGAACACTAAAATAAATAGATGTTTGTCCATTTTACCAAGTTCATTTAGTTAGAGTGATTAAAAGCTCCATATTTAATAACATAATTTTGTGAAAGATTAAATGAGCATATATTTTTTTCACTGAATTATTTAAAATCTTTATCCACTGCAAAAGCAAAAGCATAATTTTTGGTCAATAGCAACATTTTTATAACGAAAAAATACAAGTGAGTATTCTTTTTTTTTTCCACAGAATACTGACTCAAAATTTGTAACCATCTGGACTTTTTTCATTTTTGAAGCATAGTAGTCTTCTTACTTAAACAATACGAAAAATTGAGATAATGATCAACACATCAAACCATATAACTAACGATTCAACATTGATTAGTTAAAAAGAGTTAAATTACATCGGAAAATTCGTAGGCATATCCATGATTTTCTGGATGAAAATATACGAAGAGACCACAATCCAATTTCTTTCTCATAAGAGAATTAACTTAAAACAATAATTTCAATATTTATTCAAACCTCTGTTTTAATTGATTGAATTTACTCTTAATTGGTGAAATGTTTTATCTAGATAATAAGCATAACTTTAAATTAATAAATCTTCAATTCAAACATCAGATGCAAAACTGAGAACAAACTAAACCAAATTTAGTGGAACACATGCAAAAAAATTACTACAGATTCAAAACACAAAGCAACATGATAATTAACATGAAACCTGTGCGGGAAGTGAGAGAGCAAAAGGAAAATAATAAAAGTGAGTAAGATTTCATAATCATACCTCTGTTCATATTTGTTCGGCAATAGATCGGTGCCGTGTAAACAAAATCGGTAAAAGATGTTGATCAAATTTGTTCATATTTCTATAATATATTTTAGGAAAAATGTCAATTCAGGGCCTGAAAGATGGCAAAACTATCAATTTAACGCTTTAAAGATTTTTCCTATCGATTCAAGGCCTGAAAGATAGAAAACTATCGATCCAGTGCCTGAAAGATAAAAACTATCAATTTGAGGCTCACACATTTTAAGGCCATGTTTGACACTTATATTTCATATCCTTATTTTATGTTCTTATTTTTTTTTTAGGGTTTACGGTTCAAGGTTTACGGTTCAGGGGGTTTAGGGTTCATGGTTCAAGGTTTAGGGTACATCGTTTAGAGATTAGGGTTTAGTGTTCAGGGTTTAGGGTTTTAGTGACAAACATGACCTTAAAATTTATAAGCCTCGAATTGATAGTTTCCATCTTTCAGGCCCTGAATTGATAGTTTTCTATCTTTCAGGCCTTGAATCGATAGGAAAAATCTTTCAGGACTTAAATTGATAGTTCTACCATCTTTCAGACTCTGAATTGATAAAACTCCTATATTTTACTGATCAAATTTTGAAATTAAAATTTTTTTTCCGACTTTTTTTTTAGGGCTTTAAAATTTCAATGGCTGCACCCCACCGCTGTTGATCTCTCAATTGATAATGAAGAACAAAAAAGGCATACTACATTCATTTGGACAAAATTGAAAGAGCCAAGAAGAAGATAAGAGGAGAAAATATTATTAACGTTTCACGGTTAAATTAAGGCATAGAAAATAAACGGGTTCAGATTTAAATTTTTAGAAAATTTTGAAATTTAAAGCGGTTAAGATATGTTTGAGGACGGTTAAGATGTATCTGGAACATTTAATTATAAATTAATAAAATAAGAATTTCAGATTAATGAGAAAATTATAATTTTAAATAGGAGAATTTGAGAAGTGCCACATAGGATAGAGGAGATTGGGAAATAGATATTAAGGGTGATTATACTATTACTAGTGTAAAGCCCGCGTAACACGCATGTTAAGAAAAAATATTTTTATTAAAATGTTAATATGTAAAAAAATAAATGAAGAGTAAATTAAGAAGTTAAAACGATTTTATAAGTTATAAGTGAACACGTCATGTTTAAGTAAATAAATTTTTTTGTAAACTTAAATTCATGGTGAAATATATTTGTACATATATCACCATTACGTACGTCTACACAATTATTATGCATAGATATCATCATTGTTATGTTTTAATTCACATAATCGTCATGAAAACTTTTTTTTTTAATACTAACGATGTCTTTTATAGATTTACACTCAAATTAAGGAATATAAATTTTATCATTTGTACTCTCGACCAAAAAAATTACAGCCATCTAGATGCAGTAAAAAATAGGAGAGTTAGTGAATCTCAGAAGAGATTAAATCTGAGAAAAAACTAATCGGCATTAAACCATCATTTTTACATTGTTCCAAAACAGATTATCCATTCCCAGGTAATATCTATAATCAAGCAATACTTAAAACATATTCATATATATGATTTTTTACAACAAAATTGATTATTATATCTCATGATTTTGACAAAACAATATTGAGCAAGATACTTTTTTGTAGTTTTCTAAGAGAACGCACACGAACTTGAAAGGTGGAAGGGATAATGGAATGAAATAATCTCTTAAAATACATATTGCATAGAAGTTCGTTTGTTTGCAGTATCCGTTATTATTTTAATTTTTTTTGAAGCATTGCAGCCTTATATACTTAACCAATATAAATAATGAAGATGAGGATTAACTCCATCAAGCCATATAAGTAAAGATTTATTCAAACCACCCATTTAATTGATTAAATTTAAACGTAATGGATGAAATTTATTATCTAGATATTAAACATAAATTTAAATTAAGGCTTAATTGCAAATAAAATCACTACTTTTCATTAAATTGCAATTTAATCTGAACCTTTAGAAAATTGCAAATAAATTATCACTTTTAAATATTGTTGCAAATTAAACTTATTAACAATATTTTTGTGCCCGAATTTGATATGACCAATCGATATAGTCACCCCTTAATCCAAATATCGTCATTTTATGTAACGAAAAATCTATTAGAATTGTCATGTAAGATAAACGGGCACAAAGAGAATCGCCCATAAGCCTAACTTACAACAATATTTAAAGGTGGTGATTAATTTGCAATTATCCAAAAGTTTAGATTAAATTACAATTACTTGAAAAGTGGTGATTTTATTTGCAATTAAGCCTTAAATTAATACATATTCCATTCAAACTGGAAATGCAAAACTGCAAACAAAATAAATCAAATCAGCGAAACACATGAACAAAATACTACATATTCAAAACACAAACCAACAGAAAAATTATCTTTAAGGATTTAAAAAAAAAACTACATATTCAAAATACAAAAATACTTATAAAGAAGTGAGAGAGCAAAATGAAGAGAATAGAAGTGAGTAAAATTCCATACCACTATTGATACCTACGTGGCGATCGATTGGCCCGAGAAATCGAAAACGAAACCAATAAAAGACATCAAATCATTTTCTTCTATATTGTATTTTACTGATCAATTTATGAAATTCAAGTTTTCCTTCCAGAAAATTTGCAAATTTGCACGGGGGTTTAAAATTTCTACACACTTAGTGATCTCTCAATTGAGGATGAAGAGTGACATAGGCATTCTACATTCATTTGGATAAAATTAAAATATCCAATGAGAAGATAAGTGGAGAAATGGCTTGACATAACGCTGATTTAAAAATT
Source organism: Stenogyne calaminthoides (assembly GCA_037126765.1). Lineage (NCBI taxonomy): Eukaryota > Viridiplantae > Streptophyta > Magnoliopsida > Lamiales > Lamiaceae > Stenogyne > Stenogyne calaminthoides. The sequence goes on along the minus strand of JBBCBC010000008.1, from coordinate 4,892,625 downwards.
AAATTTGAATTTGAAGCAGTTAGGATATATTTGAAGCGGTTAAGATATATTAGGAACATTTGATTTAATAAATTTAAAAAAATCCAAATTAATGAGAAAACTAAAATTTTAAATAGCAAAAGTTGAGCAGTGCCACGTAGAAGATTAAAATTTTTGAATTAGATATTAAGGGTGATATTTTTTCTTAGTTTTGACGAAATAACTTTAATCAATAATTGAAGACAATAATTTGTATGAGACGGTCTCATGCATGAGACGGAATACAACTTAGCACAATTAAAATGGAAATGGATCCCCCACTGTACAACACGATGTTGTGCAGCTGGGGAGCCGTTGGATCACACACCCGTGCGGGTATGTGTGTGTGTGCGTGTAATCCAACGGCTCCCCTGCTGCACAACACCGTGCTGTACAGTAGGGGATCCATTTTCAATTAAAACTCACCCCTCTCAAAATGTTAAAACGTCAATGTCTAAATTACACTCTGTCTCACCCTGAAACGATCTCAAGTAAGCGCGCCTCATAATTAAATTAACTAAATCATGAAATCATTCTTATTTATTGGGCTGATGAACTAGTTCTATTTTCATCTTCTATTAATTATCTTTACGTACTTTCCTATTAAATATACTCCCTTCGTCCATAAAAAAATTATTAAAGTTGTTCTCAATTTTTTTAGCACAAATAAATAAAAAAAAGTAAATAAAATAGATAAAATAAAAGGTATTGTAAAATATTATGGGTCCATATATGAATAAAGTGAATTTTATGGATAAAGCACAATGCAAAATTTGAGCAACTAAGTGACGGTTGACGGGTTGAGGATAAAGTAATTGTGTATATAAAGGGAATGAACACATTTTTTATGGACGGAAAAATAGGGAAAATGAGTGCACTTTTGTTGGACGGGGGGAGTATTAGTTAAAATGAAAAGAAGCTAAAAATTTGCGGATCCTACGTGAGTCGAAACAGTCAAACGAATTTTCCTAAAAAATCGCACAAAGGCAAAACAAAAAAACTTGCTCCCAGTCTGTGTTACTATAAAGGTAAGTATGTATTATTGGAAGAACAATTATGTGTTAATATACCCAAAATGAAATGTACTCCTCTTTATACTTTGTGTTAAAAAAATAAAATTATATTTTATTATGTATAATTAGGGAAAAAAAAAACTCAAATGTATCCCCAAATTTCAAATCCTACTCAAATGTATCCCCAAGTTTCGAGTCCTAGATCCGCAACTGGTTACAATGTGATGATAGAAAAAAAAAAACTAATTCAATAGTGTAATCAGGTGGTTTTGAGTTTTACTTAAAACAGTTGGTTACATGTCAGAAGGAAGCCGATTAAAAGCGGAGTGGGAAGCAGATAAAAATAGAGGAAATGACATTTTATTTATGCAGTAACTCACATTTCACATTATAGTAACACATTTGTGTGTGTAATAATACAAATTTCAATACCTTACAAGTAAATATATGTACGGAAAAAAGAAGTATTTGTTATTTGTCATTACAATAACACACATGTACTTAAAGTAATACATGTTTACCCTAAAATAGACCTTTGTGCAAATTATGTTATTTTGCCTTTTCGCGGACTTATAGAAAAATATGTTGACCCAGTTCAACCAGCGAAGGATCCGCGTATTTTTCCTTTCGTATTTATGCGCTTCTCCTTCGAACTCATAACTTATGTTTCACTGATTATTTTTTACAAGTAACACATGTTTACCTTTAACATAAATTTTGAAGTAAATTTTATTGTTCTATTTTTTCACGAATTTTATTAAAAAAATTGTTTGACCCGATTAAAGCCATACATAATGCGCGAATTTTATACTCCCATGTTTATGCGTTGGAATATTTCATATAAAATTTTAGGTCTATAAATGTAGAACACTATAATAATTTCACCTAATACCTTTGTGAAGTCAATTAATATTTTAATTTGGAGAGTATATATGTGAAGAAGTCATGTAAAATCATTTCACGAAATTCATTTCGTGAAAGGAAATTCTAATTTAGTCTCACCCTAAAAATGATCTCAACAAAAAAGGAAGGATTTATGAAATTATATGAATGCGTGTAGACTATACAGGTTCTGCACCAAGCCCAAGGCAAACTTTTATCCATCATTCTCAAATCGAAGGTCGATCGAGATACACTGCACTTCATCCGATCGCCAAAGAGATAAAAAAAACTCAGCAAACGTAAAGAACCGTTAAGCTCTTCAATCTGCATTCAATTCCCGAACAAGCAGCTCACAATTACAATATCATCCAAAGAAATACGAAGCTGTAGTTGATGAACAACTGAAACTTAGTTCAAATTACAATGGCCGATCATACGGTCAATAGTATCTCGACGGAAGACGAGGGTACGAAATCGGAGAATAATGAAAGGAGAAAAGAAGATTTGACTTCAGATCTGGAATTTTTCAGTTGCTTGCTTCAGCCTTCGCCTCCCGATTCCGATCCCAATTACATAGGAATTCGCCGCATCCTCCTCTACCGCAAGGCGCAGGCCGGTTTTCTCCGCCGCAAGGTATTTATCGACGCCTCGTGTATTACAATTATCATCTGCAAACTGTGAATTATGCATATACGTAGGAAGTAGGCGCATCATGATTCCAATTCGCTAAATTTGCAAGATGAATAAGTTCTATGATTTCATCACCCGCTGCATTTTTTCAACAATAACGATGCGTTTCTGCACGTTACACGTACGCTAATTATGCTGTCCAAACTATGAGCAAATGTGTGTGAAACAGCATTCTATATCTTGGTTTGGGATTATTGTTGTAAACGTGTATTGTGAAAGGCGCGTTTATGTACTGTTTTTCCCAGTAAATGGTTAAATGCAAGGAATATTTATAAACGATTAGATCCATAATTGAATCAACAATCCAAAACATGAACACCAAAAAACTTAATAGAAGCTGCTTTGCGCGTTCCAATTTCGTTAATAGTATCTATCAGTATTTGTGAGAATGAATCAGGTATTTGAATGTGCTGTTCTGCAGAGGATTGTTATAGCTCGTTTGTTAAATGGTTAGGCGAGTGCTATAAGCTAGTACCATTTTACCAACTTGAAAATATCATTATTTGTCTCCCGATCAATTGATTAATACTTGGGGATGATTTTCTTCTGCATTTTATCCTCCAGGGTAACATTTCAGCAGTTATATTTTGTATTTCTTGAATAAGTTTCTGCACGTAGCTCATATAATTTTACTGAGTTCTCCACTTCATGATTTTGTCACTGATTAAATGGTCCTACGTGCTCTAGGACTGGAGATGTAATGGAAAAGGCTATGTGTCATTCCGTAATTATATTAATAGGCCAAGAAATTGGGACAGTGTACAGACACCGACTTCCTTGAGCACTCCGGGAAACAGGTTGCTAATTCTGCTTCTGATATTGATGACAAGCGATGAACTATTTTGTTATAATTCATCTTGTACTTCTCTGTGATGTGAGGTTATTATTTAAGTTTTCTTCCATACGATTCTCACATCAGGTTAATTTACTGGTTGATGCATCAGTGGACGATGGGTACCATCTTCAAATCCCTTTTCTTCTTACTCTGAGGCAGACAACTGGAGTACCAGCAGGGTATGTACCCTCCTCTGTCAGTCTTTCACTTAAATTCTTTTTGCAACGAAATCCTGGGAATGACTGAAGAAGGTAATAGAATCGGTAATAGGTTAGAGTATTCCTTGGCTTCATGCTGTCAATGAAAGAAAAAAGTGAGTTGAGTTGCTGCATGACTGTTCCTTTGTAATTATAGTGAAGTAATTGAACAAAATAGTACTCATTAAGATGTTTGCAAAAAGGATCTCATTCTTATGTTGGACTATGGAAGCTCTTATTTGTAAAAACCAATTACTTATCTACCACTTTATTTGGCAATGTATAGGCTCTCAGTGTTTCACTTTCTTGTGCGGTCTCATGGTATTAGTATGCCTCTTGCGTGTTTGAAGAACTATAAAGGCAAGACTAGAAGTCCAGTGCCTTTCTCTGGTCATGCATTAATACAAGATTTTGTAAATGTGTTTGTATGCATGGTTGTATTGTATTTGACTAAGCAAATTTGTCTTCGAGTGTGCCAATTTAAGCTGTATGAGTAAATATTTTGGTGGTGATGGGCCGATGGCTGGTTTCTGAGAGTGCCCCTCTTTTTTTTTCCTAACCTGTCATATATGCATTTCATGAATTCTTCTTGTTTTGGTATTAGGTACTTAAATTGAATATTTTGATATTTGTGGAATTGATGCCTCGACGCTTCATTTAAAAGGTTTTGAGTAAATCATTTATAAAAGGTTCAGGTGCTAGCTTGTAACAAATAAATTGGAACAGAATAAATGAAGTTGGTTATCAGTAGCCACATTAAAGTTGTAATTCATTCAGATTGCAGATACCATATCACTATATGCTCTTCTTGATGTATTTATAGGATGTACGAAGTTCTACCCAAGCACTAAGCCACAGAACAAGTGTCAGTTCTAATGCAAGCGATATTGAGTACCCACGTAAAAAGAGTGAACCGGCATATTCCTTTGTGGGGATGCACTTCATCTTTGACCAATGCAAGGCCATGGGTAGTTTCTGACACTAAAATCAGATTCTATTGCGTCATCACTCCTTTTCCAAATTTATATGTGTTTTTAGGAAGCTTATGGGAAAACCTTTTTTTGATAGTTATGGTGATAAAGTTTGGCCACCAGAGTTCAGATCTCCTTGCTTATGGAGCATCAGATGGAAGCCTGACTGTGTGTACCGTGTCTACGCCACCATCAGTTCTGAATCAGTTCACAGGGCACACAAAAGATGTCACAGGTTGGATTAACTGGTACTAACAATGTAATCTTTCTATACTACTAGTTTATATTTTGTTGTTGCAGAGCACTTATATCATCTGCATTAGTGAGAGTTACATGTAGCTAATTTGATTTATTTCATTTTGATTATATACGGAGTTTTGTAGTTTGAGCTAGTCAAATAATTTTCCACCAGTGGGATATAACACCTTTCCTTTTCAGATTTTGACTTCTCAGCCAACAATCAGTACATTGCATCTGCCTCAAGTGATAAGACAGTACGAGTATGGGATATCTCTAAAGGGGTTTGCATGAGGGTGATTTATGGAGTCTCTTCGCAACTCTGCATTCGCTTTAATCCTGTTAGTACGTGAGAATTTCTGGTAATTCCATTTGTTTACAGTCAAATAATATTTTTATTTTATTTCATTTGTGCAGGTGAACAACAATTTTCTTTTAGTGGGCAATGCAAATAAAGAAATCATGGTAAATACTTCTGCCATTTTCACCAATTACATCAAAGAAAGTCATGCCTCTGAAACCTTAAAAATTTATTAATGTTTCATCGATCTGTTCTTCCTTCTTTCAGCAAGAATGTAATCTGATTGGTGCCTGAACTTGGGTGTGTTTCCTCTTATATACAGATTGTAGTAACAGTAGGTGCAAAGAGCTTTCTTGGGAAAACTGCCTAATGTAGAATATAATCATACATTATCTATCTGTTATTGCTGAATATATTGCTTACATCTTAGATAAATGACGCATCACACCCATGTCTTTTCCATGCACAAGAGTAGACAATTTTTTATGACTACTTATTTCTTTTCATCCTTTGCTATTTGTATTACAGGTGTTCAACTTTAGCACCGGTAGAACAATCAATACATCGAATTTTGACAGTGAGGTGACAGCTATGGACCATGACCACACCGGTCAGCTTATTTTCTGTGGTGATGCTCAGGTATGCATTTGACATGAGGATTGATAAGCCCTAAGACCTAATTCTCTAAAACACGTTTTTCATCAACTGACTGCAGGGGTGTGTATACACAGTTACTATGAACTCCCGTACGGGTGCTCTCTCTCGTGCCCACCGCCATCGAAGTAAAGCCAAACACAAATCTCCAGTCAGTACTGTCCAATACAGAACCTTTTCTTTGCTAGCACGGGGTCCAGTGTTGCTTACTTTTTCTCGAGATGGAAGTTTGTCTTTCTTCAGGTTACTTCAACAATTACTTGTGTCTATAGAGTAGGGTTGGCACCTGGTCAGAGAGTAGAACTGGCTGGGCCGAGTTATCTGAGTAACACCTGGGTGCACCAGTTGCATCGTGCAATTGATGCACAACTAATATTATTCAATGAAAACAACTAATACTGACCAACTAATGCCTTTTAATAAAACAACTAATACCATTTAGAAATGCACTTGAGTTGCACGGTGAAACTGGTGCATAGAAGTATTTTCCATTACCTTTTGAATAACTTAAAATGGTTTCAGCCACAGGAAAAACAAATAATGCTCCCTCCGACCCACTAGAACTGACGTTTAAGGATGTTTCACATGAATTAAGGAAGTCATTGAATACCAATAAATATGTGTTATGTGACATTTTTACACTTTTGTTTACATACATGGAGTAGAATTGGAAGAGCAAAACTGGAATGCAATAATTAATTCACTTAGACTAGTGCAAAATGACAATTCTTCACTAGAAAGACGGCTAAAATGGGAGTATCAAATAGGCCATTTGGGACCCGGATTATGCCTGGTTTTTCTCTGGCCAGAAAATAAGAGGCCTAGCCTGACCTTATCTTTGGGCTGTGTAGCACAAACTGCCAGTTCTTGCATGAAATATATACATATATATGGATTTATAATACAGTGATTTGATTGATTGCATTTTGGTGCTGCAGTGTTTCATTGGAGGTACAAGGTTATCTAACGCTTCGTTGTGCACTGAAATTGACGCCACGTTTGCATAGCATCCGTGCCTCTTTCTGCCCTTTGCTTTCCCTCGAGAAAGGAGAATACATAGGTATGTCTCCTGATTATCAATTTCGTCTAAGAAATTTGCAGAAGCTGATGATCTCTTCTGTTAATTTTTAGTTGCTGGGAGTGAGGATGCAAATGTATATTTCTACGAATTAACACGGCCTCGCCATACATGTGTAAACAAACTGCAGGTTTATCTCGAGCGAAATTCAGAATTTATGGTTTTTTTAACTATATATACACACATATATATGCAATTTACACAGTGTCGATTTATATAAATTTGCAGGGACATAGCTACCCAGTGATAGGCATTGCTTGGAACCATGGAGAGAACTTTTTGGCCTCTTCTGATTTTGGTGGCTCTGTTATTGTATGGAAAAGAGAGAAGACAAAGTGAAAGGTATAGATTGTGGAATATGTAGTGTCTGTTTTTTTTCTCATTGCAAAGAAGAAAATCAAATACACAGAGGAATGGAATTTTGTCACTGTATACTAAAACTCAGAGGTTAAGAGAACCAACTATAGGTTGTAATTTGTAGTACAATTTGTTTAAATATTTGTACCTTGACGAAAATAAAAGTAATGCAAAAACTGCAGAGATGTATTTGCGTTCTAAAATTAGAAACGCTAGTCGAAGTGAAATCATGAAATATCATCAAATAAATTGTATATTTAGTATGCACTAGCCATTTTAGTCTAGATAGTTGTATATACGACTATGAGTTGCAGAGTTGGTATGCATATCGAATAATCGACGATATTTAGGGATGTTTTGAAACAAACTCAAGAATTAAGAGTGTAGAAGTGTTTTTTTTAAGATGATTTGACCTAGCTTTTCAAAAAAAAAAAATCTTCTATCTTTTTTTAGTTGTGTTTCAAAACACACTCTCAATAAGTACATAACTAATCTAGTAAATCTAAATTGTATATTACCTAACACTACCATTATCACAAGTTATGACCTTTGAAGCCCATTTGTTTTAATTTCTTCTTCCCTAATTGAGGAGACGTAGTCTGGTCCTCTCGATGTGAGAGGTAACTTTAAAAATAAGTGTTTATAAGGGTTATTTTAAATGTTTCTAGAAGTCATATATATCGTTACACTACTACTTGCATCTTTTTATTTTATTTTTGGGGGGCAAACATGTCCCTGAAGTCTTCTTTTAGGTATAAATATATAATTAATGCTGGAAAATAATCTTTTGTTAGAAGACTTTGAAACATAATCTTCCATGCGGATCAATTTTCAATTAGCCATATAATAATATGCCTGAGATTAGCATTGAATAACTCCCTTCCCCTGTTTACCCTCTTCTATTATTAGTATTTAAAAAAAAATATATATTATAATATACACTGTTGAACGAAACCTTAAGGTTGGCACATCAGATCATTTTCATTGGGTCTAAGAAGTTGGTATTTTTTATTACACAACTCACACACGAGGGCATAAAGACACCAAATCATCCAACAAAATCAAAATCACATTATACTATTTCATAAATCATACTCATTCAGCTAGTGATGTGATATTAATATACAAGATCGGACAAAAAAGCGAAAAGTATAATAAAAATACATTACAAATGCAGTTGCTAATTTTGTAAACTGTGTACGATGTCAATTCAAGAGAAAAAGCGATAACCACCTCCATAAAATAAAATAAAGTCTGGTAGATTCATTTTTAAACTCGAGTTTTCAAATATTTTGTTTATGATATATAAACAAGGAATTTGACATTATTTTTAGAATTCGTTTGCAATTTCCCCTACAAGGACAGAGATATTTAAAGAAATCCGAAAAGGAATTCTTTCGTAAGTCATAACTATGTCTGATGTTTTGAGAACTAAATAGGAGAATAACTTATCTTCAGTAAAGCAATTTATAAATTGCATTTTCTAATAAGATTACAAGATCGGCTGGAAAGACATTTCTAATTTTCCTGTATCTGCATTAAGGAAAAAGATTAAAAAAATAATAAAAAAATAAAGAGACTATGTAATGTACTACTATTAGCCGTCGGGACCCACCTATTAGTTATGGAACCTTCCACCTCACAGCTTACGTCATGGAAAATAAGTTTTTTTTTTTTTTGAAAAAGAAAATAAGAATTATGACCTTTACCATTGTGTATATATATATATTCAATAAAATGCAATGAGTAATAATAATATAGATACAGTAGAAACCCCTATAGGAATCTCTATATAATAATAATAAACTCTTTATAATAATAAAAATCACATTCCAATTTGGGGAATGAGTTATATTAGTAAATAAACTCCACATTGTAATAAGATATATTTTTTTTCTAGTAAAAGTCTTAAGGATTTATACCTCCATATAAGAATAAATTGCATTATATATAAAAATTTATATATCATTACAATTAAGACGACTTAAAATATTTATCTATGATTAATTGTGACAACATCTTAATTTTATGGCTTGTCACGTGTACGTAATAATTCGTCCCCATAAACACATTTTTGTATGCTTAAAGTGTATGTATTTATTTTAGTCAAATTCATATTAATTAGATACATGAATTTGTTAATAAATTTATATACATGTAGTATAGTATGTATTATATTGAATGTAGTATTTTTTTTCCAAAAAAAATAATTTTTCTATGTAAAACTCTATTTAAGAATAACCTCTCTATACTATAGTAATATTTTTTCCCGGTCCCGATAATATGACTGTATGGAGTTTCTACTGTATAAAAGAATGGCTAAGTGTTGTATGTATCCAGATGTACTGTGCGTTCATAGTACATTTAATTATGCAATTTGTTATATTGAAATATGGAACTTGTTTACATTGAATCATGAAACTATTCAAATGAAAAACATGATTTAGTATTGTAAACAAGTTGCATATTTCAATATAACAAGTTACATGATTTTAAAATGCACTTTGAGATTGCATGGTACACCTGGAAACATATGAGACCCACCCTAAGAGAATTTATATTCATTACAATAAATTCATGAGTAAGATTTTAATACAAATTTGTAATGTGCAAATTGTTGGAATTTAGAGCACGTAAAACACGAATCACACGTAATGCGGAAATTAAAGTTCACCAACAACGAACAATTAATTGCATACTGATTATAATAATCATAACGAAAACCTTTACGTTGATTCGATAGCAGATTTCTCAACTATGATATCCACGTAATCCCCAAGAACGGATCTGCACGAATTTGCCAGTGTTGAATCCCAAGTTGAATCAGCTAGGAAAATCTAAACTTTAGATCTTATGGAGAGAATATGAAGTTACGTTGTTTGTGAATTCTCAATAGTCTGTATATATAGGGGAGACCCAACTTAAATCTTAAGCTAGCCCAATTAGGGAAATAAAAACCTCAATCTTGAATTAAATTAATTCCTTTAATTTAATTCCCTAAATATAAATCTCTACGGATTTAAATGCCTTATATGAAAATCTCTACGATTTATTTCCATATACATTAAATCCTATAATTATATTCAAAATATAATTATTGAGAATTCTTATTTAATTAAATCAAATTCAATTAAATAATATTAATAATAATTAATTCCAAATTAATATATTATTAATTTCTTCTCCATAAATTAAATATTAAATCCAATTTAACATTTAATCAACCAACTATAATCCGTAAAAGGGAACTACTTGTTGTGTGACCCATAGGCCCTCATATATCGAACGATTAGTCAAACTTACGGTCTTAATTGAACCCTAGTCAATAAATCAGACATTCTCAATATATGAGGTACGTTACGAGAAACATGCAACTACCTGTAACTGTAACGTGGGCAATTGCGATTTCCTCCTTTCATTCACGAATACTCGATTAGTCTTGAACATGATGAAGTGCCTATTCAAATAACTAAATCAATTTATCTCAAATCACTAATTGATCATTAATGTCACACTTAGTCACAAAGTCTAAGTTGACGTGCATTGGCCAATGACTTAGATCCAATTATGATGAGAAGATGAGTATTCTCTCTAAATCCACTTTGAGGAATGAATCATTTTCTTGGTTCAACTACCACTCACATGCACTTCGTGATGAACCCAATCCAAGTCGTATCTACCCATGGTTAGGGTGCAAGCATTGGTCATGGTCAAAGTTCATCATCCCACACATGTCGTGCGTATTGACCTCAAGTCAAAGGAGTATCGCATCGCTCCCACTAACCGAGACACCCGTAGACACATATAGTGGGAATACATCAAACGATTTCTCGGATGGGTATACCAATACCCTCTAAGGTATTTGTGCATCCGTCATGAGATACCTAGTATCTCGTAGTAAGTGAGATCTTACTACACTCTCTAAGAGTATGATGCAGATCGCACACCAATCTTCATTGTATCATCAATATCCAATTCTTGATGAACCTTGATCGGGGCTATTTGAGGATCATGCTTAAGTCATCTGAGTTCTCACAACCTCAATGACAACAATGACTCATGGGAACACTTGCATGAATAAATGCAAACAATCAAACATAATATTCAAACAAGTGTATTGCCATACATTAATATTAAGTAAACTATAATATTAAATCAAACTGAATATCATCGAGTATTATGTCCTTACAATATATTGTCTCTAGAACACTAACACTAACACAAATTACCTTAAAATAAATAAATAAATTCAAATCTCATGGGAGAATTTGTTTTTAATAGGATTTGAATAAACTGATCTAATTCGTGTGTTGTGTGCATATCGCGCGAGGTGAGTCTGAGCCCACCAGTCAATGTTTTTTCGATCTTCCGGGAAGGTCCATATATTTTATAAGTATTATACCTAGCAACTTGGGACCTCGGGTGAGGATCGAGCGACGTTTCGAATAATCGAGGTCGATGACCTCGGACCTCTTCATGAAGATCAGGGCATTAACTAAGATAGGACATGTGATATCAGGTACATAAAATCTTGCCTAAACCATGCCAAATTCAGAGGAAAATCAACAAAGAACAAATCCAAATGACTGTTTTGAGTACTTAAACGGCTAGTTCCTCAGAACTTGGAATTCACCCAGTCGACTTGTTTTCATGAGGTCGGCCGAGGTGGCCAAATCTCGAGGCGACCTCCGCTAGCTCCATATTAGAATCAATTTAGAAATCTTTAGCATTAAATGTGTGGCAGGCTTTAAAAGCCATTGTACTTGTGAATCGGGAGAGTGAGCTCCACTCTCCTCCAACCTTATAAATAGGGGTCATTTATGACCCAAGAAAAGAGAGATTTGAATGTCTTATCTAAACTCTTATCAATTTATTTCTCAAACATAAGATGAACAAATACTATATAACTCCCAATCATTCTCAATAAATGCAATCAACTACCATTAATTACTTGTTTGTGTTATTAGATACATAAATCACACATAAACTCTCTAATTTTACAATAATTAAATTAATTCAGGTGAGAAGAATGTTAACATGTCTAGAAGTAATACACTAATTTAATACTTCCTACTTTTAGGAATATGAACATATCTACAGTCATATTATTAATCATATACTCTCTAAAAAAAGTAGTTCTAAAAAAAAGTTGGTCTAATATGTATCAGGTATACCGTATAATTTAAGTGTACTTTTGAAATATAATTTTTTTTTTAAAGGTTCAACTTTTTTACACCGAAATATTTAATTTTTTACATGAGTTTCTTACAATGAATAAATTTTACAGTATACTTACTCATTCAAGATTTATTGATAAACTTGTGGGGTATGAGTGTAATTTACGGTTTAATTAGGTAAAAAAACACAAGACACACAGAGGGCAATTAAGCATCTTATGCAATAAAATTGTAATTTACTCTATGAAATTCATATTGGTGTCGTGTATTTGTGTCTGCCGTCTTGTTAGCAAACAATTGGGCCATTCAATTATTTAAGTTAAAAATAAAAGAGTTTGGTTATTAAGATTAGGAGCTCAACCACCGTGACACAACCCCTCCCTCTTATTCCTATTATAATCCCATTTACTCCCTCTTATTCCTATTATAATCCCATTTACAGAATTACTATATTATTAAATCTGTTTTTTTAGTGGAATTACTAATATTTAATCTTCAATCATCATTCGTGCCCATATAATTTAAGCAGTGTGCTGAGACTTGAGAGGCCAAAACGTTGTGGTGCACCGACAATCTGATAATTAAGACATATATTGTTGATGAGTTTGTTATAATATATAAAAAAAATTAGGGTTGTTCATTTTGTTAATAAGATAATCTATAGTTGAACACATCTTGTGCAATAGTCTACTAAGTAATTGTGTTTTTAGTAGATTTGTTGCATAATTGATACTTAACTAATTGCAGTACAATGATATTTAAATTTGATATATTTTTACAGCAAGTGCATAATTTGTTTTATTGTGGAATACTTTTTTTTTTGTAGGCCAAAGAAATAATATCATTAATCAAAAAATGGGTATAAGGATACCCAGGACGTATACATAGAGCAGTGAGTTCTAACAAACTAAAAAACTTATAGGAGAAACAATCCAATCTTTAAACAAGCTATTACAAAGAAGCGGAGATTTGAGAGAACATCAATTTCAAAGTCTCCCCTTAATTTCCTCAATGATTTTCGCCTCATCAAAACTTTTGTCTTAAAAAACGAGCTCATTTCCCCCTTTCCAAATCAACCACACTACACAAATCCACAATCATATAACAAACTTTTGTCCAATCTTTCCGGGCAGCATACCAAACATAGCCATGAAGTGATTATGAACTTTATTTGGTAATGCACCCGGAATATCCAACCATTCAAAATACGATTTCCACCAACCATAGATTTGGAGCAATCAAGAAAGAGATGCTCAGCAGTTTCAAGATAAACCTTACATAAAGGGCACTCCGTCGACGAGTTTGGAGGAAGGATGTGCCTTTTACGGAGATTAGATCTTGTTGGTAAACTATCCCAAAGTAACTTCCACGCCAATGCCGAGGCTTTAATTGGAGCAATTTTACTCCACACATTCTTGAACATCATCTTCTCATCCTGATCCACATTGTTCCTAGTGTCGTCCTTTCTGATAAGAGAGTACATCGTCTTCATTGTGAATTGTTCAGAATCGGAAAAATGAAACCGACGCGTTAAAGTGATGGCGTCGAGGTTTCACTGAGTTCTCAACCCACTCATTGGGCAGCCCCGACTGGTTCCCCCGACTGGTGGAATCTTGTCCAAACACCGGAGGATGCCAAAGCGGTGATGGCCGTCCTCAACAAGAAACGTCTCAATTTCGGCGCTAAGGAGGAACAACCCCCAGCCAAGAAAACAGCCCATGACGCCGGAACCTCCAAGGGTAAACGCGTTATGACGGAAAAGGGACGGTCCACGGGCCAATTGGTGTATAACGAGGCTAAACATGCCATTGTTCGGAACCACCGGGCCCTGGACAGACCAGCGGGTTCGAATAGTGTGTTCACCCGCCTCGGAAGCCAAGCGGCCCGGAAGGCCCTCATGAGGGGCGAGGACGAAGCTCACTCTCAACCACGCCATGATGAACAGGTGGAAAGAGATCTTGCCATGGCCCTGGACATGCACCACGGAGGGTCGCCGAGACATTCGACATACCACCATGGTCACGGGCAGGGGGCCAGTAACCCACGCGATGCTCAGGTCGCGGCATTGGCTAGGACCGTCCAACAGCAGTTGGAAAATGTGGGTAACCAGGATGGACCGTCTGGGTCTAACAATGACCTTGTCATCCCAGATTCGCCATTGGGAACTATGATCACTCCCGCACTGCCAGAGGAAAATCAAAGATATGGCTCTAGATCGCTACAACGGGAGTACAGACCCCAGAGTCCATATGGCGAAGTACAATGCGTATATGGCCTCAATGGGGGCATCAGATGTGACGAAGTGTAGACTTTTCTCCCTGACGTTGAGCGACCAGGCCCACATGTGGTACACTTCGCTGCCATCTCTCTCCATTGATACTTTCGAGCAACTGGCTCGATTATTCTTGGGCCACTATACGGCGATGATGCCCCAACCTGCGACAAGGCAGAGGCTCATGAACATGCATCAGGGGGAGACAGAGTCGGATCGATCCTATGTTGAGAGGATCGATAGACTCATCATTGAAGGCGACCCCATTGGGGACGAGGCCAAGCTGGCTGGGCAAAGATTCCGCCTCGTAAGAGGAACAAGCTATGGCGGCATGACCACCGACGACCGACCAGCTACGCCGATTTCGTGAAAAGGGCCAATGACCTCATCCATACCATGGAATTGCTAGAGACCCGGCTCTACCGAGACAAAGGAAGTCATGAGCCCAAGAAAGGTTCCAAGAAAACCGGGGGTCATTACAAGACACCCGACAACTTCAAACCATTTGAGGAGTCCATTCTGGTGAAACTGATGGAGGCTCTGGGTATGATGCCTGGTAATGTTTATACCCAGATCCAGGGACGAGACATGTTGCGAGCACCCCGCCCCATGAAAGATAAAAGCCGGCAAAACCCGAACAAGTATTGCCACTATCATGACCAGAGGGGACACTACACCAGCGAGTGTAGAGATCTGTTGAAGCAATTGTGGAAACTTTATGAAGATGGCCGGCTGAATGAGTTTGTCAAGAATCTTTGGGCAAACAATCAGGGGGGGCAAGGTCGGCAGCATGACCGCCAACCCAAAGCGGAGATCGTTTAGAAAAGAGAGAAGGATAGGGATAGGACAGTATGAAATTGCCAATGCCACCCATACCAGAGGCACAAGAGGTCGTGTCATCCACACTATCTCTCCCCTTGCCACGATAGGGGGCCTGTCTCCAGCCTCCTCATCAAAGCGTCGCCTAAAAGGCTTTAAGTCGTGGCAATGGAGAATGCCCAAAGAATGGTTCTCCCATCTTGGCTGTGACCGAAGAAACCCGCAAAATCGAGTTCGGGTGAAATAGACAAAGCTGGAGTCGTAAGAATTAACATCGACCCATTGGTCATAAAGGCCAATATCATGGGGACGATCAGATGCTTGGGATGTTGGTCGACGGGGGGGCCTTCTGCAATATTCTGTTTAAAAAGACCTAGACCAACTCGGGGATTACGAAGCATACATCACCCCCTACGATCATACAGTGAAGGGCTTCGGGAACGTGACGGTCAAACCTCTGAGCATGATCCGCCTATCTGTGGATCTCGTATCCACCTTGGATGAGAAGGTCAGGAACACTAGGCTCCTAAATTTCCTTATAATCGACCTCCCGAGAACCTATGACGGCTTTCTCGGGAGGCCTTTTGAGCACGAATTCGAGGCTGCGTCGTCCACCTATTATTTTTGTGTAAAATTTCCCACCAAGGGTAGGCTGATTTACACCGTTAAAGGTGACCAAGTGGATGCGAGAGGTTGTTTGCTTTATTTTTCGCCTTATTTAAATTCAGCACGCACGTCTAGTCGCCACATAATGACACTGGATCACAAAATGCATGATAACATCTTTGGATCTTGAAAAAAAAAAATAAAAAGAGAAAGCGTGTGAGTTTGATCCAAGAATGGGTCCAGCCGAAGATTTTATACTTGAGGCGAGATAGATGATCCACGGCTTGGGGACCCAGAGCGGTACCCGGGAGGAACTCGAAAGGTCGAGTGGACCCGGCCACCCGGCACTTCGGAGATCATCATTGGGTCCAAAATTCGGTGACGATATGAAGATTGAAGTCGTCGACTTCCTCAAGAATAACCCGGACATTTTCGCTTGGTCACACAAGGATATGGTCGGGATCGATCCCGAGATCGCATGTCGCTTTTGGTTACACATTGACCAAACCGAAAACCAAGAGGCTTTCGAAAAAAGAAGGAAATTTGGTCGAGAAAAATATGTGGCTCGGCCGAAGAGGTAAAGAAGTTGCTTGACAACGACCGATCACGCAGTGCACTCAACCACAAAGGTCGCAACGCGTCCTCGTAAAAAAAGAAGTCAAATGGGACTTGGTGACTTTCAGATCGATTTCACAGATCTTAACGAGGCATGCCCCAATGAATTCTTCCTAATGCCACATATCGACCACTTAATCGACAATACGGGCGGGCCATGAGATGATGTCTTTCATGGACGACACGGATACCATCGATAGCTATGCACGAGGCCCGACAGCAAAGACACTTCATTTTTAACAGAGAAGAACATATATCGTTGGAAGAGAATGCCTTTTGGTTTGAAGAATGCCGGCAACGATCAAAGGTCGGGTCAACCGTATGTTTGTTGAAGCGAGATAAAGCAAGTCGGTGGAAGTGTACGTTGACGACATTGTCATGAAGAGTCTGAAAAAGGAAGATCATTTGGCTCATCTGGCGCAAGCCTTCGAAATACTCAGGAAGTATAATATGAAACTCAACCCGAAAAAGTGCAACTTTGGAGTGGAGTCAGGGAAGTTCCTAGGGCATCTGGTCAGCAGGCGGGGGATTGAAGCAAACCCAGCCAAGGTGCAGACTATCTTGGATATGGGGGCCCCCAAAACCAAAAAGAACGTTCAAAAACTGATGGGGTGCCTGACCGCTCTGAACAGATTTATCTCCCGAATGAGGGATAAATGCAAGCCCATGTTCGACACCACCAGAAAGAAGGCGAGGTTAGAATGGACATCTGAGAGTCAGGATGCTCTTGATAGGATCAAAGCATATTTGGCCGAAGTCAGCATTTTAGCCAAGCCGGTCCCTGGCGAGAAACTGTTTCTATACCTGGCGACCTCAGAAATTGCCCTGAGCGCAGTGCTTATACGGGTCAGGCCCATCTGCCCATTTACTTTGTCAGTCGGATGCTAAATGAAACTGAGCAGCGATACCCTCTTCTAGAGAAATTAGCATATGCTCTAGTTATGAGTGTGAGAAATCTGAGGCCTTACTTCTTCGATCACCAAGTGGAGGTCCTCACATCAGGTCGATGCCTCAAATGGGCCATCGAGGTTGGACAGTATGGGGTAACATACGCGCCGCGGTCGGCAATAAAAGCTCAGGCCTTGGCCGACTTCATCGTTGAATTAACCCCTCCTCCGGGGCAAGCGGTTCGACCAGCCCACCATGGAAGTTGTACGTAGACGGCTCAGCAACTGCCAACAAATCAGGGGCATGAGTTGTGTTAATCAGTCCAGATGTGATTTCTTTTCAGAATGCCATCACTTTCGATTTCCCTGCCACCAACAACGAGGACGAATATGAAGCGCTGATCAATGGTCTAGAAATGTCCACCTCACTGGGCATCAAGCGACTTCAAGTACACACCGACACCCAGCTCGTAGCACGCCAGATATCAGGGGAGTATGAGGCCCGAGATGAGCGGATGTCGGCCTACCAAGAGGTCGTCAAAGCACTTTGCCTGAAATTTGAACAAATCTACATCAAGCTAGTACCAAGGGAGGCGAACTCCCGAGCCGATACATTGGCACGACTAGCGACTTCGGAGGGACCAGCTGAGATGAGGGATGTCACCATCACAAAACTCTCCCACCCCTCCACTGCTAACACAACGATCATTTGCCCTAGACACCCGAAGTTTAAGCCGGATGACCCCATAATCGACTACTTGATGGTGGGGCATTACCAACCAATGAAATTCAGCCAAATCAATTGCAACTAAGGGCAACAAGGTACACATTGGTTGGTAACGAACTATATAAGCGAGGCTTTAGCATACCACTGCTCCGATGTGTTACCCCGGAGCAAGGGCAGACTATCCTGCAAGATATTCACGACGGGGTATGCGGAAACCATCTTTGAGGGCGATCGCCGCTTCATAAGATGACAAAGAGCGGGTATGTTTGGCCAACTTTAAAGGCCGATGCCATGGTTTTTGCCGCGGAAATGCCACAAATGTCAAATACACGCACCATCAATCAAGGTCGCACCTGAGGAACTCACCAGCATCCTCAGTCCTTGGCCTTTTACTAAGTGGGGGATAGATATCATCGGGCCGTTACCAATAGCCCCGGGTTCAGTCAAATACGCCCTAGTCGCAGTAGATTACTTCACAAAATGGGCCGAGGCTGAGGATTTGGCGACCATAGATCAGGATCACGTCATCAAATTCATATGGCGAAACATCATCCGCAGATTCGCCTACGCAAGCAATTATATCCGATAATGGGGAAGCGATTCGATGGTTATAAAGGTCGATAGTTTCTTGAAAATGGAAAATCACCAAGCTTTTTCTCTACCCTTATCACCCTCGGTCAAATGGTCAAGTCGAAGGTGTGAACAAGATCATCAAGCACACCACGAAAACTAAGATTGAGGGAGGAAGGGGGAGGTGGGCGATGAACTACGGATGTCTTGTGGTCATACTGAGCGACTGCCGAAATTCGACCGGAGAGACCCCTTACTCAATGGCATTTGGCTCGGAAGCAGTCATACCCGCAGAGGTCGAATTCTAAACTCTCAAAACCTCGTAGATCGCGACCGACAAGAACGATGGGGCCTTGGCGTAAAACCTAGACTTGCTCAAGAGAAGCGATTAGAGGCGTGTATCCGAAAATGCGAGATACAAACAACAAATCCGAAAAAATACTATAACTCTAAAGTGCGATGAAAATTCAAAAGAAGGTGACTTGGTCTGAAGAAGACTCTTGAGTAACCAAAGGAACTTTCGGACCAAATTGGGAAGGACCATACAAGGTCGCTCGAGTATTATCCAACGGGGCATACGAGCTCGAGAACCCAGATGACACTCAGTCTTAGTACCCGTGGAACGCATCTCATCTGAAGAGATACTATCAGTAGGGTCGAGGCCAGTGTACTTGTAAACTTTCAGGAGAGTCAATAATAATGAGTTAAATTTTCTTTCTCACAATTCCTGTGTTTAAACCCAGGGAGGTCGCATAGATAAAACATCGACCTCCCCCAGGAACGACTTTCGACATATTTGCGGCGAGATCACCACCCCTAGCGGTGTGATCCTCCCCTAACTTTATAAGATAACTAAGCAAGGTTCAATCTAAAATCGCAATGCCAATAAGACGAATGAACATATGCACAAATTATAGTCGCATAAGGAAATCAAGTCGGTACAATAAAGGAAAGAAAAAGTCATATTTCATTAATAACAACAGGCCCGAAGGTCGGTACATTACAAAAGCCCGAAGGCTAGACTACATCAAGTGGAAAACCAAGATACATCATGATAACTGACGACAAATGTTTTACTATAACCCAATATCCATGACTGGCAGACGACTTTCGGCTTTAAGTCATGCTGATCAAAAGTATTGTTGGAGATGGGGTTCAACAACTTCTCAATCTCCTTTTTCTTATCGGGATTCTTGATGTCATCATTCTTAAGAACGATCAAGAATCCCATCAGCATTAATTGACTATGTTCAAAGGTCGCCCACCTAATTGTTCTTTGTAACGCTTATTTGGAGGGTGTGGGCAGCCCGCCTCCGGGATCTTGGGCTGGTAAACACCTCCCCTAGAGGCCAGTTGCGGCCTGCTCTTCGGGAGGAGCCACGCCGGACATCTCAGCGACCTCATTTCGTGCCCCAGCCTCACCCGTTTGAGTCTCGAGGACCACCTCGGAGTCCCTGGCTGTGTCTCATCTGGATCGGGAGTGGGGTGCACGATCCGACTCTGATTAGGGAAGAAGGATAAATCAATGCCCAGATCTTCCAGATCTTTAATCTCCAGCACAATGTCGGAGGCAAGGGGGAAGTCGTGAATGTACGCAGTCAGCTCGGTCACAATGTCAGTGAGGTCGGCAGCAGGGTTCTTCCGTCGAACAACTCGGATAGCGCCCGCAACCGCCACGACATAGGCAAAGTTGGCATTCTGCTCTTCGACCTGCTTAAAATGTTCATCTTTGGCGGCCAACTTCTCCCCGACCTCTACATCCTTGCGGATCAGCTCCGCCTTCATCCGGGTCACGACCTCTTTCTCCTCCCCGAGCAGTCTCTCGGCTTCCTTCAGCTGGCCCTCGAGCTCCAAGGCCCTTTTGGCCAAGTCAGCCTTGGCAACCTCCAGTTTCTTCTGCACCTCATGGGCAGCTATCAGTGATTTCGCTTTCTCGGAGGTCGGCGTCTGGGCCTTCTCCAGTTTGGAGAGCTCGAGCTCGGATTGGGCGCAAACCTTTTCCATGTAGAGGGCGGCCTTCAAGGAGTGGACAACAACCGAATACATGTTGCCCGTGACTTGTTGGCGACGGGCAGAGGAGTGATCATCCTTCGTACATGTGCGTGGGACGTTCCTCATCGTCTGCTCCAAGTAGCCGGGCCAGTCTCCGGGCGTGCCCTCCAGCTTGGGAATCGGGGATCTCAGGAAGCTTAGCACCTCCGGTGAGAACTTGCTGGCCATCAGCTCTAACTGCAACAAGGAGGAACAAATATATTAAGTTTGGTCCCGGTTTTGAAGTAAATTCATTAAGAGTTGCAAACAGCCTACCTCTGCATCCTCTCCTCATCCCAACCAATCCAGGAATCGTCCTCCAGATGGTGACCTCCCTCCTGGGTAGAAGTCGACAAAGGTGTCGGGCTGGGAGCCACCCTTCCAGCACCCCGACTTGACGTGGATCGGTGCGTGCTAGGTTCAACTCGCGCCCTCTTTGGAGGTCACTCACCAGCCACAGTGGCGGGTTCGACAGCTTTCTTCTTGCCTTTGTCGGCAGCAGGGGGAGGAGTCTGAACTGGAATGTCCCCATGGGCGGCAGTGTCGGGCAGACGCCTCATGGAGCCGAGTACTGATCGAGGTCGCGAGGTCATTTTGGAGGCAGAAGGCCGACGGCGGTAGGTCAGGATCTCCGGATCTAACATAAAATAGAACCTTTAGCACAAAATCGTGAAATACATTTGAAAAGATGCGGCCGAGACTTACAGGGAATCCTCAAGTGGCGAGGGTAAGTATACAATTCGGCTTGCAAGCGGTCGAGCTTGGAGTTCAACAAATTAACGTCTTGACCAACTAGGGGGTGTGTCTCAAACCTCCTTGTACGCCTCGAGAAAGTCCCAACATAGCTCAGAAGGTCGGGGCGCAAACACTGCAAGACAAGAAAAGAATTAGATCAGTACAATCGAGCACAAAAATATTAAGGCGAAGTACCATTTTCAACACGGATCGCATAATCCGTAGGAACTCTAATGGATAAAGTGTTGGAATGGGCCACCGACTCCCATGCTCCTCCTACAAACCACCATTTTTGGTGCCACCCGTCGACCTTATTCGGAATCCCACTCACGAGCTCTTTGCCTGCGGTCAAGACACGCGGATAGCCTCCTACCGAGCAGCAATGGGCGTCATCACGTGGGATATCTCTCCGGGATTAGGCAGTCTCTTCAGCCCGACCTGCCCCAAAACAAACATGGTGGAGATGATGTAAATCCACCCATTGGGGGTGATCTGCGTAAGGCTCACATTCCAGGCCGCCAACAGATGGGAAATGGTCTGGTGCAATGAGAATCGAATGCCGGCCGACATGGAAGACTCATTCACAACGATCATTCCGGGAGGAGGCTGATCGGCGCTTTCGTCCGGGGTCGGCCCATAAAAATGCACATCCCGGGGCACCTTGTACATACGACGAAGTCCCCGCACATACCGATCGGAGAGCACAGATTAGTATCTTTTATCGGACGCCGCGAACTGAGAGTCGACCGACTTGCGGTATGCCCGGTCGGTCGTCGCCAGACGGAGCTTGATTACGATCTGAGATCATAATTGAAGACTCGTTCATAAGCCCCATGTCTGGGGTCGGGCGAAGGACCCGCCGTGATTAATCGTTCCGTGGGGGGCGTGATGAAAGAGATTGACATCCAACGGGGGAAGATGAGTAATTTCGGCCAATTCTTCCAGAAATTGGTCATCCACCGATTCATCATTGGCATTATCTTCGCGGCGGTCGCCCATAACCTTAGCCAATGAACTTTCACCCACATGCCCGGTGGTGGGAGGAAAATCGGGCGACGACGTAGGCAATAGGGATGTTATCCTCAGACGAGGAGGAAGCCACCGTGGGCCGAGAGGCAAAAAGGATTTGGAAACGCTAGAATCCATAAAATCGAAGAAGGGCACCAAAGTGCTTGCTGCGTGATTAATTCCGCCGGGGAACACGAGAATGTGTTTCCGGTGGAAGGGAGAAAGAATCAGGAAGACTATCTTGAAGCAATTCTTTCGCAAGACTATCGCAGGCAATAGAGTTTTCAAAACCTAATTCCCCGCCCATTTATCGAAGAGGAGGAGGGGCCAAAAGGAAATTAGCCAAAACTTCGGCCCCCTAGCAACAAAAAGACGTGGGGGCTCGTGTGAAATTCACTGCGGCATCTCATTGGACAAAATTGCAGCGTGTTACGTCATCATCCTGGCACGATATCATTTCAAATCCCTGAGATCGAGGGAAGTCTGATGCGACGATTCGTATTATCGAGGTGACTTTTCACCTGCCCGAGAGTAGTAGGCCGCTCAAAGAAAACTTCCCAGGTCGGATGGTCGCAAGTCGACTTCGTCCATGTGTCAAGCCAAGGTCCCTTCTCAGAATAAGCGACCTCAACTTGAGGGGCAATTGTTGTGGCGTGGATAAACCCGACCTCCCACCTGGGCACGAAGGACCACAAACAATCCAACAAGGACTGCATGAAGCGACCTCTGTAAGGGGACCAAGGGACCAGCCCACGTAATTCCCACAAGACCAAGCCTTCAAGTCACAAAGGTCGGCAACTCGGGTAGTTGACAGTTTGGGAAGTCGTGATGCGATTTCCGCTTTATACCCTCAAGCCGGGAGAGACCTGCACCAGCCGTAACTATATAGTTCACGTGGTCAATGACAACTCCCGACAAGCCACTAATCCGCCCTTCACATCCGCTCCACGATTGGTGCACGCTGAAAATGGACAATTCCTGACCTGTCAAGGCGAGATTAATGGTTCCCGGTATTGTAGCCCTTTCACAGGCATTATTCCTTATGTAAATTCCCCCCCAAAGGGTGGGAACCGTAGTATAAATAGGCCACCACGACCACCTCTGTAAAAGGTTGAACACCTTAGACTTCTAGGCATATACATATATCCTCTCCCTGGCTTGGACGCCCCCGGACGTATTCTGATTCCAAAGACGAACTAGGTCACCAATTTCTTTGTCTCTTTCCCTGATTCTAGTGCCTTTAGCATACACATTTCATAATAATTATTGTTTAACTGAGTAGATAATAGCCAGTTACAACATTGTCCATCTCGGCTTTGCTTCCAACTCCATCCATCCTTGACGTTCTCTTGTAGAGGGTACCTGTTTATAACATTCACAAGATCATTTAGGGCAGATTTTTCTCTATCAAAAAGTTCACGCCTCCAATTCCATCTCCACTCCCAAGACCCATTCACCCACTTCCCCATCTCCCTCACCGACACCCCTTGATCCCGACACAATCTGAAAAGCCTAGGAAAAGAGGTTTTCAATTCACATGACCTAGCCCACACACTATTCCAAAACTCTATGTCCCCCCCATCCCCTATCCTTCTCTCAATATTTTCCCAGAACCATTTCCCACCCACACCCGAAATATTATCAATAACATCTTTCCACCAACTAGACCACCTACTCTCTCTCCCCATCGTAATAAGACCCGACTCCCTCACCTCCATCCTACCATATATAGACTTCGACACCCTCACCCACAAACTCTCACTATCCAACAAATACCTCCACACCCATTTCCCTAACAACACTCAATTAAAAGCCCCCAATTCTCTAACCCCCAACCCACCCCCAGATTTCAAATTGCAAAGATTTTCCCAACTTATCCACGGTGTAAAAAAAATATTTGAAGAGAAGTTAAAGTACTTAGGGTTTTTTCAGTAAACTATAAAAGGAAAAGTGGTAGATAGACAACGAAGAAAGAATGATTTTAGCGAGTAATCCTTCCCCCAAAGGATATTTTCGGTCTCCCCTTTGTTTCAACCTCTTAACTAGTGGGAGAGAAAGAGAGAAGAGCATAGAATTATAAATTGCATATTTTAAAAATACACTTGAAAACGGTGCGTCTGATTCATTAAAAACCTACTCCTATTATATATGTCTAGTTTCATTTGAGAAATAACCAATATCCATACAAATGTCAACTTTTCTCCAAACAGTGTGTTCGAGATGAAATGCAATAATCTGTAACAATTTGGGTATATGTATTATTATTTAACAGTTTAATTGTATGATATGTGGTCGTAGAAGGGAAAAAATCAACGCAGATTGTATATATTATATCGACATGTATTAATGATTCAGAGTGTAACATATAATAAAATACGAAAAGTGGCACCAAAGAATCGAATTGATTTAGGAGACATTTTTATATGGCATTGTTAAATGGGTTATATTTAACAAATTAATTAAAACTAATCTATTAATTAATTACACATTTATGTTTGGGTGCACGAAGACAGAATTACATACAAGACATTCATACGCAAATCTCCGTACGTGTTGTAGCCTAAATAATCATTAATGCTCATTCTCTCTTATTCTTATGCAATTTATCGTTTAATCCCGCAATGCCAATAAATCAGTCAAATCTTGGAAACCCTAAACTACAAAAGACAAAGTATAGGGTGAACAAGTTTTACGGTGAAACTGGTTAAGGAGTGTGTTATATATTACTAAAGAGTGTGACTTTTATTATAAAGAGTGTGACTTTTTACTATAAATGATATTACTCATAAAAGTGAAGGGTGTGACTTATATTATAACAGAGAGTATCGTAGTGATAACTGAAGGGTGTGACTTATATTACTAGGTATGCCTGTAAAACAAAAAACAAAATCAATTTCACGGTGAACAAGTTTCACAACATACCAACTCAAACTAAAATTCTTAAATCAAAAAGTTTAATGAGTTCGAACTTTTAAGTCGTGTCAAGTGTGGATAGCTCAAGTGGTTAAAACTCCATCACGTGAGACCTTGAGGTCCTGGGTTCGAGACACGGAGAGGAAATATTTATTCCGTCTTGTGGTGGTCCCCCTCTTGTGGGGTGGTGGTCCTCCTCTTGTTGGGTTGCGGTTTCGGTTGCGTTGCGGTTGCGGTTTCGGTTGCGGTGCGGTTGCGATTCCGAGTTGCAGTTTTGGGTGGTCCCCATCTTATGGTGATTGTGGTTCCGGTCTACAGCGATATGAAATGATGTTGTCATTTGCCCGATGGTAGAAGAAATTATTGTAATTGATTATCTTATGAAACTATTATAATTGATTGTCTTTAAAAAAAAAAAACTTTTAAGTCGTACTTTCTAATTTTATTTTGATAATTTCACTCCTAAAATGGATTGGAAAAAATATGAACGCACTTTTCTCTTTATGTCGACTGCATTAGGAATTTTTATGGAATAATTAGTTTGGGGTACAAAATTTTGAATCAAGTTACTAATACGTACAAATCTTTTAAAAACTTATTAATAGGTACAAAAAATTGCATATGTGCAGTCAAAATTGCACAAAATGTGTTAATGTACCTGCTTATGTGCAATCTTTTTGTACTTATATACCTATTAGTAAGTTTTGAATTGTTAATTGTAATGATCGATTGGACAATTTGATCTTTCGCAATGTTAAACTGGAAATCAATGTCATGATGAATGAATTAACATGGCGACTATGGAGCTGGATCAATATTTCAATACAAGGTGTCATTGGAGGCATAAGATTTCTTTTCAACAATGGTGTTTGAACCCAACTTCTGTTTTTAAGTTGTCATTTACTGATCTTGGGGAATTTTTTTTACTTAGGCAGCTGTGGTGTTTTTTGTTGGTGCTGGAGCATTTTTTTTTTTGTAACTGAATTTTAGTGGGTATTTCTTATATCCTTGTTGGTAATAAAAATTCTTTTTTACAGTTTTACTATCGTTGTTACAATTGAACTTTGTGAAAAGTCGTATTAATCCTTTAAAGCAAGTCGACGTACTCCAAAGTAGTTTATATATCTTAAAACAATGCGTTTTTGAGTTAAATATCCAAACTCTTATTCTTAGTTGGAGATATTCTAAAATACCTGATTTTGTCCTAGGAGCAAGGTTTATTTATTCACTCTTGTCACATATTGAACAATAATGCCCTCTAATATTTATGTCCCAAGGACATATATATCTCTTGGGTCCACTTAAACAGTGATGTCTTTATGACGCTTATTTTAAAAAAAGATTCTGCGCCATACAATTTTGGCTAAATATTGTGTAGGCATTCTATTTAAATCTCTCTTTTCTTTTCACATTTTTTGCATTTATTCTCCTTTCCATTTCACAATTTTCACAAGATAGATGTACTTCGACAACCATATTAGACAACCTTATCGAAAATGCTGACTAAGTTTAAAGAGGAAAAAAAATATATGTTAAAATTTTAAAAATAAAAAACATGGACTAAATTTAATTATTTGGCCCCTTTTTCGAAAAATATGGTATCGATGGTATTGACCACTAATTCCCTCCACTAAATGTTAGGGGCCTAATTGCCTAAAAAATAATAATTAACATATTAATGTAGTCTTCAATATGAGGCACCTAATAATAATATACATGAATTAACACACTAATTGGTTCCAAAAATAATTTAAAAGAAAGAAAAAATAATTAATGACGAGCTCCACATGCTGGGGCCAATGATTTGAGGGCTTTTGTATAACCTTAGATTCTTCTTCTCTTTTTCGAATCCCCATGCTTTATTTCAGACAACAGTAATTCTTTCTCCCTCTTCTGATATCTCTGTAATATGGTTTGCTGCTTTCTTTCTGGGCTCTGTTTACCTGACACCCTTTATTATTACTATTTGCTTCTGGGCCCCTCAAACTTACGTAATTGCCTCCACGCCCTTTCATTTCCTTTCACATTTGCCTCTCCCATTGCCCACATGCATGATAATCGTGTATTATGACCATGAATTCGACATATATAGATAATTAAGTTGATTAAATATAGATAATTATGGAGAGGTTAATTTTCTCTTTACTCATACAATTATTTATTGAAGTAATTAAAACAAATTCGGTATAGTTTGACTTGTTACTTTTGGTTGGGTTTGCAATTAAATGCAAGTTTGACTGCTAACAATCTTGATATTTAATCAATTCAAGGCTTTAGTTAGTCCATGACATAATTGTGAAAAAATATTACTCCTTGTCTTTCTATTTCCATAATTTGGTCCCATCTTCAAACTGAATTGATCGATTCCACAACTTCAATTGAATTTTAAGGTAGGACAAAGTGTTGTATGTATCAGTCATCCGCTGCACTTTGCAATTAGGGGTTGAAATATGTCAGACTACTAGATAGAGG
The DNA here is from genome assembly GCA_037126765.1 of Stenogyne calaminthoides. Classification (NCBI taxonomy): domain Eukaryota; kingdom Viridiplantae; phylum Streptophyta; class Magnoliopsida; order Lamiales; family Lamiaceae; genus Stenogyne; species Stenogyne calaminthoides. Next base: position 4,864,560 of record JBBCBC010000008.1, on the reverse strand, counting down.
TCTATGACTCGATTTACTAAAGCATGGCTCGACTCGATTTGTTTAATAAATAATACAGACTCAAACCTTTTTAAAAGTCTATACTTAAATAAAAAGGACTTAAACTTTTTTGTAAGTCTTTAAAGTCCAACAGATTGGCTATTTAACTATATATACATATATATATATAAATAATTATATAGTTGTAAAATAATATTAATAAAATAGATAATATTTAATATTAGTAACTAGTATTATTATATATCTAGTATGCAAATGCAAGTAATGTAACACAGCTACGACAACTATTAAATTTTATAATGCTTTAAATATTTTAATAATTATTAACAACAATTAACTTTTATAATATTTTTTTCTAAAAAAAACGTTTATAATAATTTTATTATTGCTTTATTTTTTATGATTTGGTGAAACATTTAATATTGTTATTTGTGCTATTACGATACTTAAAATTTTGATAGGTGCGATTTTAAATTTTTTATGATGAATAGCAGTCTTAATAGGATTGTAAGAAATATTTCTTAAATAGGTTTTTTAAAGGCTTTTAGGTCTGACCTATTTACTAAAAACCCTGGCCTAGCCTATTAAAAATGCATGTGATAGATAACATGTCAGACTTGCCCCAAAAATTAAATATCGGTCCAGACTTTTTATGTAAAGTCTTGTTCTCGTCTGACCTATGTCCACCCCTATTTACACCCACACCTACTTACAATTCAAGTGCATTTATAAAGCAGGCAGCTTGTTTTTATTAAATCATAACTTGTTTATCTTTGAAAACTTTCAATTTGTTTTATATTGAGCAAGCTGAATATTCCAGTATGAAAAAGTTGAATATTTCATAAAATAAGTTACACATTTCAAAAATTAAATTACACGGTGCACCTAATATACAAGAGACCTACCCTTAAACTAGAATTTTCATTAGAGGTTCATTGCATGAACCTGTTATTTATATGATCGATATATGAATGAATAAAATATAGAATTTTGTTAGATGAATTTGTTATAGATCATTCATGGCTTTCCTTATAATTTAAAAAGTAATAATGATAAAACTATATCATTATTACATAAATACTAATAAATTATAACTAATTTTCACTAAATGATAAGACCAGATGTTGAATTGATCAAACCACTAGAGTGATGAATTAATAACTAAATCATTTGGGTTATGGGTCTGAGCATGATGAATTTTTATTTTATTTTTTTAGAACAAACAATCCATCCGTGTCAATTTCTCTTGCTTCCTCTATAACGGTAATTATGACAAAAACTTATAAGCAATATTGCATATAAGTGATATGTGCAATTGAGGTTTTTTTTTTCTCGCGGTCAGGGGAATCGGATTTTAGGGCAAATTATTGGTGGGCCAATGGGCTTCTTCATCTTCTTCCTCGCGCGCCCAGCTGGACGCTGTCGATTTTCTCTTCTGGCGAATCTCATGGGCTTTCTTCTTCCTTGTTCGTGCCCTAATTTTCTTTTTTTGCTCCGATTATTGGATGAAATAAGATTGTTCAATTTGAATTTTGGTATGAATTATGCGAGAAGAAGAGAGAATATGTGTGTGGTGTTTGGATTACCCCTCAACACAAAGTGTGTGATGAAATTCAGATCATTCTGCACTCTTTTCACGCAGTTCTGTAAATCTGTAATTTTGAACTGAAGATTTTTTTCGTGTTTGTACTGATTTTTGTTCATGTAGTAACATTATTTTGCTCATATAGTAACATTTTTTTTGTTCATGTAGTAGCACATCAAGTTGCTCTTGAAATCTGTAATTTTGGACTGTGGATTTCTTTTCGCGCTTGTACTGGTTTTATTTATGTGGTAACACGTTTTTCTTCATATGGCAACACGTTTTGTTCATGTAGTAACACATGTTTTTTTTAGTAATATGTAACACTGTTCATATATCGTCGTAATACTATGTGAATATTCATGTGTTACCATATGAACAATAATGTGTTACCTTGTGACCCATGTTACCTTATGAATATTTATGTGTTACGATATGTTTTATTACATGTTACGTAAGATATGAAGTTTTTTCAATATAACAATGTAGTAACACTTGTACATAGATGTAGTAACACAGAAAAATTTGACAAAAAAAATAAAATAAAATTATGTGCTCAGTAGGAATTTAACCTACGATCACATATATTAACAATAGACCTGAACCACTAGGCCACAACACATATTTGATAAAGACATCCTTCTATAAATATATATCCGTCTGCGCCCACACCAGCCCACAACCCTTACCCCATACCTTGGCGCCCGGGTGTTCGACCAGACGGACCGCCTGCGGACCTGCGAATTTGAGACTATTTTTGTCTTATTTATGTTGTATTGCACATAATACTAGTGTCCAATATTTCACACGAGACCTTATCATGTAATTATACACAACCAAATGACCAACCCCCTTACCTACCCACCCACCCAAAAAATGAAAGAAATGGGAGGGAAAGATGGACAATATTTTACAGAAAAAAAATTATAAATAGAACTAACTAATTATACTTTAAATTTTAAAAGCAGAATTTGTTGTAAAAGAATTCACGAGCTTTTACATTTAATCATAGCCTTTACATCATATTTTTATTTTTTACCATTCAATCACCAACTATATCATAAATGACTTGCACTTGGTGTGACAATGTAAGTCGTTACAAAAATAAAACTATTGTGACTGAATGAAAAAAGGTGATCATAAAATTTCGTAAATTTATTTATAATTCTTCACATTTTTTAAATAGTTTATAATATCAGCAATAAGGTCAGACAGTCTCATATAATATATGGGATTAGGTTTTGTCTCATATAACTTTTTAATAAATAAAAGATTTTACATTATATAAATAAAATTATACTCCATATTATATTAATAAAGTTTAAAAAATGGTGATTAAATTATAAAAGATAGAATAGGTCATCACTTGATTTTTTAAACAATTATATTACATATACATAACAATGAAAAATATATATACATACCAACAATAATACATACAAATAACAGTGATACTTGAAAAGGAAAAAACGTAAGCTCGAGTTCACGTACATTTTTACCTAAAAGATATAACAAAAATGTGAATTTATTTACCACTAACACTACTACGAAAAATAGGTTGCCAAAAATATTAAAGAGAGTAATTGACTACCACAAATATGCTTTAGACACTAAAGAAAAGATGCCCTTGATATCCAACTATGAACAAACTTCCAAAAGAAAAAAGCCTATCAATTAAATTGGTGCTTAGAACGACCAAGGAAAAGAAAGTTGGATGGCATATGCAACTCTTTTGGTATATGCTTACCTTCATTAAGCAAAAGTTGGTAGTCATTATAATGTGCACCCAGATGCTGTTCGATTTGCCCCATTGGGAGCTTCATAAGATTTTATTATACCAAATCTTTGCAAGTGGGAACTAGTTTAGGTATGGATAATAATGTTGAACCGATTCCTTTATCAAGAATAAAAGATATTAATTAATGGAAATATATTTCGATTGGCTTGAATTAATTAATGAGCTAGATAATCTTAAACACGGGGAAATAATAAAGGAGCCATATTAAGCGTAATATGGGTTAAGATGGATAGTGCAATATTAATTATGTAGTGGGATTAATTAATATTTATGGGCTTGAATAATATTGTGGCTCAATATTGATAATTCAAGATTCATTGGAAGATCCAATCTTAATTCTCTTAAAGGCCCCTCAAGTAGTTCAACATAAAGTCCAATAACTGAAAAAGGTGTTTAAAATAAAATAAATTTTGTTGCCTAATTTTTTCTATTTTTTCGAAAATAATAAATAAAAGAGGGAGAAAGATTTTCTTTGAATTTTGTTATGGAATGAAGATATGTATTCTTGGAATACAAGATTATCTCATTAAATTCAAGAAATCTCCCACTTGGTTATTTATTGTGAAATTTTCGAAATTTTTGAATAAATAAGGGAAAGAAATATTTTCTTGATTTTCTTGAAAAGATATTATGGAAAATATGTATTCTTGCAATACAGGTATATCTCATAAATTCAAGAAGATCCAAATATTGGAATCTTGATCCTTATTTTTCGAAAATTCCCATAACGAGAGGATGTGGGATTTTTGTGGAATATTTTAATTATGGAGAAAATAATATACGAGATATATTCAAGATTTCTTGGAGATCAAGAAAAAGATTTTCTTCCTCCTATTCCATGCAAAAATTTCGAGCACCCCCTCAGTATAAATAGGGGATGAATGTTTCATCCCCAAGTGAACACGAAAATTGGTTTTTCGGAAAAATATCAGCGTCGATAAAATATCAAATATTTTGAAACGTCGACAGATTGTGTATTTTCGAAAAACGTCAATTGTGAGTGTACAATTCCATGTGCTGGAAAAATTAGTAAATCCACAAAGGTGGTGCAACAAATTTTATTTTCCCTTTTGTTAATTATTCGCGAGTTTCCTTCCATCGGATTGACGAGCAAAGACTAGGAAATTTTTGGGAAGGCTTTTTGGTGTGTTTTAATCGACGAGACCATTGTCACTCCAAGAGGTTAGTTCACGTAAACCCTTAGTAATTCCGCATGTGTAGGTTTTATGTGAACTGTTTATATGCATGATTTGTTGTTAAATTATTATTTGAATTAATATAGGATTAATTCATGCTAGTAATAATTGTTAGAATTAAATTTGTATTTAAATATTCATCCCGAATAGATCCGGACAATTAATTCCCCAACAAATGGTATCAGAGCCTCGGTTTCGGGCTCTGAATTTTAAATTGTAATTTAATTCGTTTTCATTAAATTTGAAATTGGATAGTAGAATTGCTAGATCTTTTTTGCAAGTATCCAATTGTCATGGAATTTAATGTGTTTATTTATGCATGCATATAAATTGTGGTTTTTTAATTCGATTCGTTCGAATTCGTTTTGCCTCGTGAGAAAATCCACGAGTAGATTAAAATTTATTTGATTTGATCAATGTAATAGACTAGTCTAGATATAGGTTTATTTATTTTTGTAAATAAATTATAACAGGATCGGAAAAAGGCGGAGATGAAGAATAAAAAACGAGATCCGGGCAAGGTAAGCGGACGTCGTCGTCTTGTGAAAACGTGCTAAGTGGAGGCACCTGCGACGCGATGGCGGGTAGTCTCGCTGGCGTGGGGCCGAGGCGGAGGGGCCGACGAGACGGCTCGATCCGAGCGGCGATGCGCGGCAATGCCTCCGAGGCGTGGGTGAAGAGGGCGATGCCCCGAGGCGCCAAGACAGCCGACGCTGGGCGCCATGTGGGCAACGCGTCGGGCGCTTTGCATACAAGCGTGCCTGACGCCTACTACACGGCCGGGGGAGTGCTAGGCGGGCATTCCGACCCGCGAGCTGGTCGATGACATGGCTTGACAAGACGTTTTTTAAATGGTCAAGTGGGAGCTTTTCGAGACGAACGATGAAGGCTATGAAGATGATTTCTCAAGATCAAGACATGACAAAAATTAACCATGACAATTGGATAAATGTGCCCAATATGTTTAATTTTTTGTCTTGATGTTTATGCATTATTTTATGCTTATTTAAATTGTGTTTAAATTTGCGATGCATGAGAAAATGTTTTGAAAAATCTCACTTTCGAAAATTACTAAGTATGTTTAAATAATTAATTGACAATTTTATTCCGAATAATAAAATTGAATTAATTTTGACCTCCATGATTTATTTATTTGTGAATTCTTTTGGAGAAATTCACGGGGAATGGGTCAAAAGATAGCTTTCACATGAATAAATTCCAAATGGATGATTGTGGATTATTACTAGTGGCGACGATGACCCTCCCCACGAGGCTCGTTCAAAGCGAAATAATAATTCTGTATTTAATCATGGTTATTACTTAGGTATAAAATTGATATGCATATACTTCCCGAAGTCCCTGTCAATTTTATATTGGTCAAGTGGGAGCCAACTATTAATCTGGATATTAAAGGTTTGTAACTGTTCTTGTTTGTAAATTTCTTGAATGTGTTTAAATAATGACCCCCCACGTGGCTTATTTAAAATTTTTTGAGATGTTGGGTGATGCATGTTCATATTTTTTTTGAGATTTTAATATGATGCATGTGATCGAACCTTGTGATATATTTGTGCTTATGCATATTATTATTTATTTCAGTTCATCATGTCGTAACCTTTTAATCCACTGCTATTATACTTAAAATCAATAGGATAAGCATGGAAACTATATTGATTGGAAAGCGAAAAATTATAATTGTCTAGCGCATAAAAAGCACAAGTGGATTCTTGACACCAAAATCGGATGAGCCAAGTTGGACGAGTCAAAAATCTTGAGACTCGTCGGATTACCTTCGCGAGGATGTAAAACATTTGAAAATGGTGGAGGGTAAACCCGTAAGGGATTAGGTCCTCAAAATTGATGGCCCATCTGAACAAACTTGAGGTTCTGAGTGCAGATTATAATCTGGAGACTCAGATGAATTTGGTACTTCACTCTCTGCCCAAAAGTTTTTGAGCATTTTGGCCTCATAATTGATTTGTTGCAAGCTTTGGTCTCGGCGAGAGATGTTGATGGGGCACCAAACTCAAGCTTTTGGCAAGTTAGTGCATCTTCATTTTTCTAGGCAAGGGAAGGCAAGAAGAAGAAGATGACCAAAAAGTCATAAGCAATAAAAAAATGTTGTTGCCAAGGGCGATGGTAAGATGAGGAATGCTTGTGGTGTCGAGGAAAAATCCAAAGAGGAAGTGCTTCAACAAAATGGTAAGGACAATGGAGGTTTTGCTGTTCCAACCCCAAAAGGCGGGAAAAAAAGGTAATTCTCACGCCTTAGTTGTTAAAACTTGTTTAGCGGCGTATCTTCTCATTCGTGGGTAGTTGATCACGGGATCCATCGATCATGTTTTGCTTTTTGGTTCAAAAGTGACCAAACAACTTAGTGGGGTGAGATCCTCATCACCTTTGGCGATCTTCTGAGAGTGGCGGTGAAGCGATGGGAGAAGTGCACTGTCTTTTGAAGACATAGTTTTAATTTTAAGAGGCGTTCTTTATGTTCCCGGTTTTAGAAAGAATTCACTTTTCGGTTTCTAAAATTATTGTTAATGGACACTTAGTTTCTTCTAATAAGAATGACATCATTTCTTGAAATGATGAGTGTATCTAATATGGGACATTGATAAACAATCTCTATCGATTAACGGTGCACACCACTCACGAAAACGCATCTATAACACATCAATTGTTTTAGATAAAAGAAAATGTTCATCGGGGCGTGAAAGAGACACTTCTATGGCATCTAAGATTGTGACATATTAATCAAAGAGGATCAAAAGTTGGTAGAAGATGGTTCATCGGAGTCTCTCAAGTTGAACCAATTTCAACTTTGTGAATCATGTTTGGAGGTAAAATGACCAAGAGGGCATTGAGCCACGGGAATAGAGCCAAAGAAGTGTTAGAAATCATTTACCACAGAGGCGTATGTGGTCGATGTCAACCATATAAAAAGAGGAGGTTATGAGTATTTCGTCACTCTTATTGATGATTATTCAAGGTATGGTTATATTTTTTCCTTATGAAGCATAAATCGAGACCTTTGAGAAATTCAAAGAATTTAAGGCTCAAGCAGAGAATCATAGGGAAAAAGCGTATCAAGTCTCTACAATCCGATCGTGGAGGCGAGTACCTCGGCGATGAGTTTTGAACTACTTGTCGGATGAAGGGATCGTATCGGTGGCTCGCAACGGAACCCTCAACAAAAAAAGGGTTGCGGAGGGCGAAGAAACTGAACTCTTTTGGAAATGGTTAGATCAATGATGAGTTATCGCGGATCTTCCCAAGTCGTTTTGGGGTCATGCCTTTGAAGCAATGGCTTATATTACGAACTTGGTTCCATCAAATCGGTTCCAAAACTCCCAAAAGAATTGTGGGACAAGGCGCAATCGATTTGAGACACATGAGAATTTGGGGGTGTCAGACCCTACGTGTTGGACAAGGAAGCCGGGAAATTGGATCTCGATCGTAATTAAGGTTGTTTATAGGATACCAGGGAACAAAATGGTGTATGTTCTATGGTCAAGAAGATCAAAAGGTGGTAATAAGCACCCACTTTTAGATTTTTTGGAAGAAGACTATATGAGCGAAAGAAGACCAGTGAGATTACCTTAAGTGAGCTAAGGGGCTAACCTCATCGCCAATGTATGCAAGATGACATACCAAGCGACACTCTTTCTGGCAAAAAACCGTCATAGTGGGAGGGTTGTAAGACAACCCGAGAGATTCATGGGGATAGGAGAGTCCTCGGACTTGATTCCCGGACAAGACGAATCACACTCATGGACATATGACGAGGCAATCCAAGACAAGGATGCAGTTTCTTGGCAAAAGGCAATGAAAGCCGAAATGGGTTCTATGGATCATAACAGAGTGTGGGAGCTAGTTGAACCACTTAATGGGTCAAACCCATTGGTTGCAAGTGGGTATACAAGAGAAAAAGGGGATCGGACGGGAAGGTGGAAACCTTCAAGGCAAGGCTTGTGGCGAAAGGTTATACTCAGAAAGAAGGGATCGACTATGAGGAAACCTTTTCACCTGTAGCAATGCTCAAGTCCATCCGGATTCTCTTGTCGATTGCTGCGCATCTCGATTTTGAAATCTGGCAAATGGATGTCAAGACAGTTTTCCTTAACGGAAGTCTTGATGAAGAAATCTATATGCAACAACCCCAAGGCTTCATTGAAAAGGGCCAAGAACACCTAGTTTATAAGCTCATAAAGTCCATTTACGGACTCAAACAGGCATCCAGAGCTTGGAACCAATGTTTTGATCATGTTATAAAGTCTTATGGGTTTGATCAAAATGAGTTCGAAAGTTGTGTGTACAAAAAGCGTGTCGGAACTGCATTGGTAAGTTCTTAACGTAGACAACATTCTACTCATCGGGAACGATGTAAAGGTGTTATCAGACGTAAGGGCATGGCTTTCAAAAAAGTTTGATATGAAGGACTTAGGGAAAGTCGGGCACATCCTTGGGATCAAGATCACTCGAGATCGCAAGAAAATGATGATAGGCTTATCGGAAGCTTCATACATAGACACTGTCTTGAAGCGATTGACATCACGAGGATTCCAAGAAACCCGTACCTTTTAGGCATGGAATCCATCTATCAAGGAAATGTGCCCTAAGACACAAAAGGAGATAGATGACATGAAAGGCATTCCTTATGCTTGATTTATCGAAGCCTTATGTATGCAATGTTGTACGAGCCAGGATATCTGCTTTGCAGATTGACATGGTGGCAAGATATCAAAAGTAACGAGGAAAGAACATTGACTACAGATTAAAAATATTACGAAGTATCTGAAAAGAACTCGAGATAGAATGTTGGTTTATCGGTCGAGATAGTCCCGATCCCCATCGGCTACCGGACTCGAATTTCCAATCAGACTTAGATTTCAGAAAATCTACCTACGGTAGTGTGTTTTGCATGGGGGGAGGAGCCATGACATGGAGAAGCGTTAAGAAGAAATGCATAGCAGTTTCTACCATGGAAGCGAATATGTAGGCTGCTTATGAGGCGGTGAAAAGCGGTTTGGCTCAAGAACTTCCTAGTGGACTTGGATGTAGTTAAATTTGCCCACAATCAATTGTTTATTGTGACAATCTTGGGAGCGATTTGCAAATTCAAGGGAACCAAGAGCCCACAAGGCCAGCAAACACATTGAAAGAAAATACCATCTTATAAGAGAAATCGTTAAGAGAGGAGATATAGAGGTGGCAAAGATCAAGTCAGAAGACAACCTAGAAAATCCATTCACAAAGGGTCTGCCTCAGAATACATTCGAGAGACATGTGGAAGGAATGGGTGTCAAGACCGTTGCCAATCTGCTTTGAGTATAAGTGGGAGACATTATTAGGTTCGTGTAGGTGACATTAGTTGTCACGAATTAGGAACTACACGAGACATGTTGTAGTATACTTAAAAGCAGACTTTGAGTATAAGTGGGAGATTGTTGGGATTATACTGGAAAATATGCTTTTACTTTGTATAATCAGACTAAATTTCGGACTTATTTACTGAAATAAATTGTTTATTACTGATGTTTTAAATATCATCGAATGTTACATATATTTACTGCATAATTGTTCAATAAATAGTATGTTGGGATTATACTGAAAAGTATGCTTTTTACTTTGTATAATCAAAACTGAATTTTCTGACTTATTTACTGAAATAAATTGTATATCAGTGATGTTTTAAATATGATTGAATGTTACATATATTTACTGCATAACTGTTCAATAATTCGTACGTGTTACATTGTAGTTAATTTAGTGATACCAGATCACAGAAGATTAAATTAACAGTCCTTGTAACTAAAAAGTACTCCATTCGCGACCTAGATGGAAATGAACAACCCATCACGAAAGGTTGAGGTGTAAGGCTCGATTGGTTTGTCTTGACCAGAGATTACACAAGTGCATGGTGATCTTGTTGAATAGGACCTCTGAGGAGGATAAATTTCTGAGCCCGAACAAGGAAGAATTAGACCTCGGTGGTTCGTTGTTTCTTAACTTCGTCCCTTAAATAGGATCACGTGGGATTGGTAATTATTGCTTTGACTTATCATGGGTAGCGAATCGGAGAGATTCAATACTTTTTATCTTGGGCAATATTATTGGTCACATGTGATTGCTAAGATTTATCTGAAGAATGGGTAATGAAATCGCTTTTGCTTGATTTGCCCCTTGGGAGGTTCATAAGTTTTATCATACCAAATCTTGCAAGTGGAATTAGTTTTAGGTATGGATAATAATGTTGAACCATTCTCGACCAAGGACAAAAGATATTAAATAGCGGAAAGTTATTTCGGTGGTTTGAATTAATTAATGGGCTAGATAATCTTAAACACGGGAAATAATGACCAGGAGCCATATTATTTGTAATATGGGTTAAGATGGATAGTGCAATATTAATTATGTAGTGGGATTAATTAATATTTATGGGCTTGAATTATATTGTGGCTCAATATTAGATATTCAAGATACATTAGAAGGTCAATCTTAATTCTCCTAAAGGCCCACGAGTAGCCCAACAAATAGTCCAATAAGCGAAAATGATTAAAATAAAATAAATATTGTTGTAATTTTTCCTAATTATTTGAAATTTATGGATGAAGTTGGGAGAAAGATTTTCTTTGAATTTTGTTATGGAATGAAGATATGTATTCTTGGAATACAAGATTATCTCATTAAATTTAAGAAATCTCCCACATGGTTTATTCATATGAAATTTTCGAAAAAGATGAAAATATAGGGCAAGAAAGATTTTCTTGATTTTCTTGAAAAGATATTATGGAAGATATGTATTTCTTGAAATACAAGAATATCTCATAAATTCAAGAAGATCCAAATCTTGGAATCTTGCAAGGCGTATTTTCGAAAAATCCATATATATGAGGAGGTGGAATTTTTGTGGAATATTTTAATTATGGGAAAAAGAATATAGGAGATATATTCAAGATTTCTTGGTGACCAAGAAAAGTCTTTTTCCACATTGATATTTCACTAAAAATTTCGACACCCCCTCTCCTATAAATAGGGTTCATTCCCAAGTACAATTCCATGTGCTGGAAATATTAGCAAATCCACAAAGGTGGTGCAACAAAGTTTATTTTTTCCTTTTGTTAATTGTTCGACGAGTGTCCTTCCACCGGATAGTTGAGCAAGGGCTAAGGGAATACTTGGGAAATCCTTTTGGTTAGTCGTCCGGCCGAAGTCTTTGCCGTCCAGGAGAATGCGTTCGCGTAAACCCGTGAATTCGTCGTAGTTTTTATATGGCTTTTTATATGCATGATATGTTGTTGTAATTATTATTTGAATTAATATAAGATTAATTCATGCTAGTAATAATTAATGAATTAATTTGTATTTAAATATTCACCTCGAATAGATCGTGCAACTTATTCCCCAACATAGTCAATTTTATTAGGATAATAACGTGTTACATTGTAGTTAATTTAGTGATACCGGATCACGATGAAGATTAAATGCGGTCCTTGTAACTAAAAGTACACCATTCACGACCTAGATGAAATGAACAATCCATCGTGAAAGGTTGAAGTGTAAGACTCAAATTGGTTTGTCTTGACCAAGAGATTACACTGGTCGTGGTGATCTTGTTTGAAGAGGACTCTGAGGAGGACAAATTCTTGAGGCCCGAACTAGGAAGAATTAGACCTCGGTGATTAATTATTCTTAATCTTCGTCCTTAAATAGGATCGCGTGTGGTTAGTAATTATTGCTTTGACTTATAGCGGGAAGAAAATCAATGAGATTCAATACTCTATATCTTGGAAGCGATATTATTGGTCACGTCGCGATTGCTAAGATTTATCTGAGGAGAATGATGATGATTTGCAAGAAATGCGCTTTCGATTTGGCCCCTTGGGAGGTTCATAAGTTTTATCATACCAAATCTTGCAAGTGGAACTAGTTTAAATTTATGGATAATAATGTTGAACGTTCCTTTACCAAGGATAAAAGATATTAATTAATGGAAAAGCTATTTGGTGGCTTGAATTAATTAATGGGCTAGATAATCTTAAACACGGGAAATAATAATAAGAGTCATATTAAGCGTAATATGGGTTAAGATGGACGATCTGATATTAATTATGTAGTGGGATTAATTAATATTTATGGGCTTGAATAATATTGTGGCTCAATATTGATAATTCAAGAATCCATTGGAAAATCAATCTTAATTCTCACCAAAAGCCCCTCAAGTAGCCCAACATAAAGTCCAATAAGCGAAAAAAGGTGTTTAAAAATAAAATAAATTTTGTTGCCTAATTTTTTCTATTTTTTGAAAATAATAAATAAAAAAGGAAAAGATTTTCTTTGAATTTTGTTATGGAATGAAGATATGTATTCTTGGAATACAAGATTATCTCATTAAATTCAAAAATCTCCCACTTGGTTATTTATTATGAAATTTTCGAAATTTTTTGAATAAATAAGGGAAAGAAAGATTTTCTTGAAAATATATTATGTAAGATATGTATTCTTGCAATACAAGTATATCTCATAAATTCAAGAAGATCCAAATCTTGGAATCTTGATCCTTATTTTTGAAAATTCCTATAACAAAGGAGGTGGGATTTTTTGTGGAATATTTTAATTATGGAGAAAAGAATATATGAGATATATTCAAGATTTCTTGGAGATCGAAAAAAAGATTTTCTTCCTCTATTCCATGCAAAAATTTCGAGCACCCGCCGGTATGAATAGGGGATGAATGTTTCATCCCCAAGTGAATTTCTGAAATTGGTTTTTAGGAAAAATATCGGCGTCGATAAAATATCAAATATTTTGAAGCGTCGACCCAGTTGTGTATTTTTAAAAAGCGTCGATTGTGAGTGTACAATTCCATGTCTTGGAAAAATTAGTAAATCCACAAAAAGGTGGTGCAACAAATTTTATTTTCCCTTTTGTTAATTGTTAAGTGAGTTTCCTTCCGGATTGATGAGCGAGGACTAGGGAATACTTGGGAAGACTTTTTGTGTGTTTTAATCATGAGACCATTGCCACTCAAGAGGTTAGTTCCGTAAACCCCGTAGTAATTCGCGTCGTGGGTTTTATGTTATTTGTTTATATCGTGATTTGTTGTTAAATTATTATTTGAATTAATATAGGATTAATTCACTCTGCTAGTAATAATTGTTAGAATTAAATTTGTATTTAAATATTCATCAAGAATAGATCAAGACAATTAATTCCCCAGCGAGATGCCGTCATTCATAGTGCATTTTAAGCGTGCAATTATACAAAACAAAAATATGCAACTATTTCAAAGCGAAGTATGCAAATATGTTCTCATATTACTTGATTTGCACTTTTACGTGTAAATAAGTCGCATTTTTAAACATAACAAGTTATCTTGACTTTAAAATGCATTTATGAGTGCGGTCTTGCAGAAGTGCATACAATACCTAGTCCATTATAAATACAACATTTTAATTTATATACATATGACTATATGAGCAAATTTAAAAAGTGGGCCTCAATCTTCGATAAAATTATGAACACAAAAATATGTTCTAAATTTATAAATCATGTAACATTTATTTCTAGTTTAAAATGCCGTAAATTTTAAGAGTTGATATCTTTGTGAAAAACTTGTTGTTAAAAATTAAAATAATTTATTTTATTATAGATATGATTTTTTTCAGTTATCACGATTAATATCCTTTTTTGTAATATAAGTATAACCCTTCATTTATCAATACTAATACCTATCTGCGGTTTTATAAGTCACACCCTTCATTTTTTTATGAGTAATATTCTTTATAGTAAAAAATCACATTTTTAGGTTATCACAACTAATATCTTTAATAATATAAGTCACACTTCTTAATCAATTTCACAAATTATTCTTATATAAAAACTTATTAAATCCTATCTTTTGCGAAATTTTAAACATAATTGAGATTTCTCCTCTTTTTTTTTCAGGCCCAATCAACCCGTGTGTATATATATAAATGAGGGTTAGTGTTACTCCCTCCGTCCCAAACTCTATTGCCACATTTTCATTTGGGACGTCTCATACTTTATTACCACTTTCCTTAAATGGAAATACTCACTTTATCACTTTATTACATAAAATATTAATAAACAACTCTTTTTAACTCCAACTACCCATCACTTTAACACTTTATCACATAAAATACTAATAAATAACTATTTTACCTCATCAACTTTTGTCGACTTTCGGCTTTTTTTTTTAAAACCGAAGCGTAGTAATGTGACAATCGAGTTTGGGACGAGGTAGTATATAATAGCATTATTCTATTTCAAGATAAAACAACTAATATTATTTAATAAAATATAATAATATAAATTAAATAATTTTAATATTATTAAAACTACACACAAAACAAAATCAACTACACAATAAAATTGATTTACATAACGGTGTAATAATTCTAAAGAGGCAAATATACAAATAGGAAAGACTAAAAGGGCCATAGAAAATAAAATACAAATCAACCAAAAATTAGGTGCACAAGAAGACAAAAATCTAATGACATGGGCACCCTATTGGTGCAAAGGAAAAAAATCCAAAAAAAGATTAAAGATTTTCCTAACCATTATAATATTCCATCAAACCACTAAAAAATAAGAATAAAAAAAAGCATATAATTATATGGTGGATGTAGCAGACCTTCCATTGATGCTTCATCTTAAGATGAAACTTGAAGAGAGAGAGAGAGAGAGGGGAGAGAGAGAGGGGTTTAAGGAAAGCTTTAGGTCTACCAACTGGTGGTTAGAGATTGGCACTCCATAACCAAACACCATCAACAGCAGCAAACAATTAACCAAGTCAAGCAACAAATAATAAGCAACTTGTTTCTTCATTTATATATATAATTTCTAAAGAAACAGAGAAAGATTGGATTTTTATTATGTGGGGTTTGTGAATAGTGAAAAAGAGGACCCCCACCTCTTTAGTTTTTACTGGTTTTTTTTCCATGTTGGATATATAGATAGAGAAGAAAATAGGGGTACTTTTTTGATTGTGTGTAAGTCTCACGTGGGAATAAGATAAAAAGGAGTACATGATGAATGAACACATATGCAAGTATCATAAAGGTGAAAGGAAATTGAGATAAAAGAGTGATAATGTTCTTGTACTTTCATCTTTGAAAATTTTGCAACTCTACTATACTAGACAAAAAGGAAAACAGGATTTTTTATTTTCTTTTCTTTTCATTTTTCCTCTGTTTTATTTCTTGGGGGTTTTATTTTCTTTACTTCTCTGTTCTTGGTTTGAAGAGAGAGAAAGAGAGAGAAGATTGATGATCGTGTTGGATTCTTGGGATCTGTTTGTTCCTACAACTTATGCTGAATTTCAGGTTTGTATGATTCTTTTGGTGTTGATTATGTTGTTATTGAATTCTGGGATGCTATTAAAAGGGAAAAAATTGGGAAATTTCTTGTATCTATTCTTTTGTTATTCTTGAATTTGATGATATTGGTACACAATGATATATGGGTTAGTTATAGATTGCTGTTTTTTTTTTTTTTTTTTTTTCAAAATTCTATTTTTGTTGGTCAATTTTTTAATTCCTGTGCTTGATTTCCGGGTTTGCTTATGTGACTGTGAGAATTTGTTTTTGTGATTTTTAATTTTGAATAAATAATTGTTTATTTGTGGATAGAAGGGCAAGCAACAACGTGGTCCTACCAATAAAATGGGCAACTCCTTGCCTTTTCTTGATCAATTTCTTACTTATGATATATTATTATCTGAACTTATATGTTTGAAAAACTGGAGTTGCCTCATATATGAGATAGAGATTGTTCCTTTTTGTGTGTGTTTGTTCTCAGATTATTATTGATTCATCAAAAGGCTTCATTGATTTCTAATAGTAACTAAAAGCTTCAATTGCACTACATACTTGTATTGATCTCTCCACAAAATTTCCAGGCCTCATCGATTCTGAAATCGGGCTTCTAGAAGGCCCCGAAAAGGAACATATGGGCTCGTATTTTCCGATGCCAAACAATCAAAGAGATGCTTCAACAATGTTCTACTTAAAGGACCCTTTACCAACTTCTCATTCAGAAACACCAATTCTTCAAGGAAACACCATAATGTACATGAACTTCGCCTCGTCTTCTAACCTCTACTCCGATGCGAACTCACAGTCTCACAGCAGCTGCGTAAACGTGCCCTCGGATTCAACCACTTCACAACAAGAAGTCCTCCTAAACTTCGGACGTTCTCAAGCTTTAGACAACCAATGGAAAAGACGAAAAAACGAGATAATGATGATGCTACAACAGCAACAGCAACAACAAGGGTTGTCACTTAGTCTCAGCACACACGTGCCATCAGTCCTGTTCAATACCAAAATGAGAACAACGATTTCTCTTCGATTATGGGGAGTAATCCTCTGTTGCACAGTGAGGACCGTGGTAGGAATGTGAATTTTGATAAAGAGAATAGTTTTCAGAACAAGCAATCGAGGAGAGTAATAATGATTACATGCTTTCTAGTACTGGGACAAATGATGGTCCGGCGTATGGGAATGGGATGCCTAGTGTTTCGAGAGGTGTTCCTAATTCTAAGTACTTGAAAGCAGCTCAAGAGCTTCTTGATGAAGCTGTTAATGTGAAGAGCAATCAAGGATCAAAAGGGGAAAAGTGAGGTAAAAAAAAGACTCTAAAGAGGTTGAAGGGCTTTTGATCCTTCTTCTTCTTCAACCACTCGAATGAGCTTTTCGACTTCTGAAAAGCAGGAGCTGCAGAATAAGCTGTCGAAGCTTTTGTCCATCTTTGGGCCGAGGTGAGCATAAGTAGAGTTGTAAATGAGTTATGTTCAAGCTTGTTTGATATTATTGAGCTTTGAAATTTGGCAAATACTTTTATACATCAGTTGCACCGTGCAATTCAAGTGCATCGTGAAATGGTATTAGTTGTTTTACTAAAAGTTATTAGTTGATCAGTATTAGTTGTTTTTCACCGAGCGATTGTTAGTTGTTTTCATTGAGCAGTATTAATTGTGGACCACTTGCATGGTGCACCAGTATTTCTGTTTGAGCTTGTTTGATAATAAATTGAGTGAAGCTTTAGTCGAGGCGAATACAAACCCGATTTCGAGCAGTTTGATATTTTTACACTTGTTTATCTCTTTTTTATCGAGCTACAGACTTTACCGAACATAAAAGTATGTTCAAACTTGCTTGATATCAATATCTAACCGAGGTCAAACGAGTTTTTACCAAACAGTCTCGAATTAAGTATCAAGTAACTTGGTTTCCACATTCATTTCCAACTTCTAATACTACGTATAATGCAGGTTGACAGACGGTACAGACAGTACTACCATCAGATGCAAATAGTGGTGTCTTTGTTCGACGTTATAGCAGGATCGGGAGCAGCTAAGCCGTACACATCTCTCGCGCTTCAAACAATTTCCGACACTTTTCGCTGCCTCGTGATGCTATAAGCGGGCAGATTCAAACAGCAAACGAAAAAAGTCTCGGGGAAGAAGATGCTTCTTCAAGCGATAAAGGGGTTGGAATATCCGTCTGCGTTATGTGGATCAGCAGCTCCGACAGCAGAGAGAGCTCTTCAGCAGCTGGGAATGATGCAACAGCATGCTTGGAGACCTCAGAGAGGACTGCCTGAAAGCTCCGTTTTCGGTCTTGAGCTTGGCTTTTCGAGCATTTTCTTCATCCGTAAGTTGGAAAAAAAACGTCGTGTTTGTTTGGTTTTATGGGGTGAAGTTTGATTGTTCATCTTGTGTTTTGTTGTGCAGATATCCCAAAAGATTCTGAGAAGATCATGCTTGCAAGGCAGACTGGATTGACTAGAAGTCAGGTGAGATAACTGCACTTTGTGTATAATATGCACCATGATTTTTTTCCTGAGTTAGGAAATCATATTTATGTTCTATCCCAATTAGAGTTATGTTGTTTTTACTTCTTCTTTTAAGACTTTAACTCTTGTATGTCTTGAAAAAAGAAGGTGGTTTTGGGGGTCTCTTTTCCATCAATAAGTCTTTGTTATGATGTTTGTTTATAAGGTTGAATTGGTGGAAAGATTGGTAAGGAGTATAAATTATTTTTACCATGCAATTGATCTGCATTTCTTGTGTATTTTTAAACAGTATTAGTTGTTTGATTAAAAAGTATTAGTTGTTTCTTTTAAAAGTATTAGTTTTTATACTATAAAGTGTTAGTTGCAAATCAATTGAACGGTAAAACTGTTTTAAATAATATCAACTCTAATAAGGATGGTTGAATGTGGTTATATATAATCAAACTTAGTCGAGTGAATGCAGATACTGCTAGGTTTGAGGTTAAGTTCAATTCGAATTTGATCAAGCAATTCTTTATGCTTTCGAACTCAACTTGATTTCAAACTTCGATTGCTAATCTAAATAGTTTGTCACTAGAATGATTGATTATACTGCATTTTTGTTGTTGATCTTAGGTCTCAAACTGGTTCATAAGCGCCACGAGTCCGCCTCTGGAAGCCGATGGTGGAGAGATGTACAAAAGAAAGAGCTCGGTGATGCTGAAATGGACTCCAATTCATCATCTGAAAGCGGCTGCCAAGGCGAGTGCTAAGGCCTCAGCAGAAGGCGGGCTGCAAGGCACAGCCGGCCAGGGGCAAGTCATGGAACGAGATGTGATCAAATGAAGGGCGTAGACATGATGGGAATTGGGGACGTAAATTCCATTCTCCAGAAGCGATTATGGGATAGGAAAATCGAGAGAGGGGCAGATGAGCGACCCCAGTATTATTTTTTCCAAAGCGCTGTTAACGAGAGATTCATCGAAGCATACCATATGTCGGGACTGGAAAGATTTGGCGGCGGTGGTGGTGGTGGTGGGGGTGTCGTTGGCCGCTAGGGTTACAACAGGGTGAGGGTGGCGGTGGCATGGTCTTAGGTGACAGCACACAGAATGGTTATATTCCTCTCACAGAAACTGATGTATATAACACTACAGGTTCTGGTATGGGAACGAGGCTGCAGAATTCGATTGCTTGGATTCTGGGAATCGACACCATCGTCTCGTTTCTTCACTTCTCCCATCGTTTACGTGGCGGTTTTTGCTACTTTGGTGTAGTTTTGTGAATCTACTGTAGGAAAAGATTGGTTGGTTTCAACAGTTTTATTTGTAAAGAATTATTATGTGATCATTGGTCTCGTGTAGGAAATGGAATACGATGATTTTGTTGTATTGTATTAAGGAATAAAGGCATCTGTTGGATCCCTTGAAGAGTTGCAACTCGAGTACAGAATGACATGCAAGAGCAAAATTTTATTTCAGTGAAGAATGTGGAACATCTCTATACTTGTATTTGTTGGTTTCATTCGTAGCTGGAATATAAATTGCACTCAGAAATCACTCATTTGAAAAACGTTTGATCTTACTTCACTATTTGAGAAAGAAATACTTGTGTAAAATATTAGGAGTAACAACTAATACCGACAAATGAATACTTTATAATGAAACAACTAAAAACTGGTTTAGACAAGACTTTGCCTTTGAGAAATGGTCAGCTGCAGGCCCGGATGTTGCATAAGTGATAAAAATATAAATTTAAAGAGACGCACTTGTATGAGACGATCTCACGGTGAGACAGATCATAATTTAGGCAAGACTCTTTAACACTTTGGAAGGTTGGTGTTGATTTGTACTAGTTTGTGCCCCATCTCATACGTGAGAGTCGAGACCGTCTAGACCGTTCATACGAGTTTTTTGTCAAGTTTTAAAATACCTCTCAACTGAACTAACAACTCAATTGACTTCGATTCCTACCAAATGCATGAAATTGACTCTTTATAAATACAGTTAAACAGCAAACTCATCCCCTTTAAAAAGAAAACGGTAAACTTTATTTCGACATTCGAACTATGCATGTTTTTGAACATTACCTACAAAATTTATTTTTTGTCGCGCTTTACTACCTGAACTCAAGTTCTTTGCACATATGGACTCCACCAAGACATCCATTTAAAAGACGTGAAGTTCAAAAGGCAGAGTGACACACAAAATACTATTTAGAATCTCATTTACGGCACTGCGTTAAAATTGCATAGCTGTAGGAGTTAAACTGCTAACGGTTACAGGACAACTAGTTTTAAGTTAACAACTAAGGGCTTCGATAAAGGACAAAACATATCCAAAATCATAGAAGCGTTCTTTCTTGTCCAGCATTATTTCGATGCTCCATTGAGCATATAACAGATTCATGCCCAGATTACCAATTGCATCACAGCATCCACACAAAAAAGCAGTCTCATATCGAGAGACACTCAACTTACATAATATCTACATATTTTCTCCAAATTTACCTGAAACCAGCCACAATTTAAAAAAAAAAAAGGATAGTTAAGGGTAGAATCACACCACATGCATGAAAAAAAGGAAATGAGATTCAGTTACCTCTTATGGAGAAGCGATTACATTTTTCGTTCAAAGCGTCCAGTTTCCAAAAAACATATCTCCGCCAATTCCCAATATCAACAGTCTCCATATCAAGGCTTTGCTGACCTTTACTCTCATCCTCAAACCACATTTTTGGCAATGGACTCCTTCCTAAAACAGGTAGTGTGATCCTCCTCTTGGTGACCCAGAAGCAATTAACCTATATGTGTACACCTTCCTCACCTGGCGGGTCTAAATGCCCGTCCGATTATGGCGGGTCACAAGCGGGTTCAAATGAACATCCAATATAATGATGCGTGAGGCCCCCACCAGAGATATCCCTTCCCCACATGCTTTGATGGAACCAAAGAAAACTCGGGCTTCAGACGAAATGTTAAATGTATCCATGTAAGATTCCCGTGTTTCAGCATCTGAATCCCCCGTTATCATGAACATCTCCTTCCCCATGCTGTAACCCTTCACTTTAGCAGTTATTCTCTCCAAAAATTTCAAAGGCAAGAGATACTGGCTAAAAACTAATACCTTTTCACCACTTGATTCACAGAGCTGGAGTAGATTGAGATAGAAGTTAAGCTTTGCACCTTCTCTTGTATTTATTTTGTCCATGATGGAATCGACTTTTTCTTCGTCGATTCTATCCTTTACACCAGAAGTCTTGGCTAGAGCCTTCAGCTTTGGGTGGAGATAAATAGCACTGCCTTGGGCACTTACTGTGAACTTTCTGAGGGACAATTTGGTCAAGTCTTTGACTTCAGCTCTTTGCCAGGGGCTGAGCTGGAGAAATACTGAAAAAGTCCACAAGACCGGAAGTTCGTCAAGGTTATCACCCCTATAATAGTGCAGGACTTTTCTCGTCATTTTCACGGAGATCTTGTATCACAGTCATCTTTCTTGTGGGATTTTTCGTCTTTAACAAGACTATGCTCTATCAACTTCGTAAAATCGTTGTCTCTCCCATTTTTCATCAAATTCCTTCTACTGGAGATTTCTGCCCTACTCAAGATCGCCTCCTTATGGCTTTAGGCGTCTCCATCTTTAAAAACTTTGGACGGACAAGATTTAAAATGTTGAAAACTTCTTTCACATGGTTCTGATAGAGTGTTCCAGATAGAACCACCTTTCTTGCAGTTTCAATTCTCTCGGGGAGGTCAATATATCGGTATCCTGATTCGAGGGGGTGTGGCCTTCATCTAAAATGAGAATTGAGGAATTTTCAGCAAATAATTTTGGCAAAGCAACAGCAATTTTCCCATCATCATTATCACAGATTATAGAGGAGAACTGCTTATATCCTAAAAACAGTATGCTCCTCTCTTTTACCCACTCTTTCAAAACTTCAAGCTGTTGTGAGCGGCTATCAGCTTTAACTGGTAGAAATCGTACAAAGGTAAGTCTTCAACTTGCT
The DNA here is from genome assembly GCA_037126765.1 of Stenogyne calaminthoides. Taxonomy (NCBI): domain Eukaryota; kingdom Viridiplantae; phylum Streptophyta; class Magnoliopsida; order Lamiales; family Lamiaceae; genus Stenogyne; species Stenogyne calaminthoides. The sequence goes on along the minus strand of JBBCBC010000008.1, from coordinate 4,842,173 downwards.
TAGCGAATGAATTCCCTTTTCCATATTGACAAAATGCCCCTTGGGAGTACAACAAGAGGTCTTGCAGCTGGATATTTTGCCATAAAACTCTGAAAAAACTGATTATCATGAATGTTTTACCAGAACCAGGGGCGTGTGCCATTATACAACCACGGGATTATCTGTCACTAAATTGCTTAGAAGGAAATTAAATCCCTCAACTTGATGTGGTTTCATCTCCTTTCTGTGGCGTGGGTGGGGATGAATTTCAGCACCAGTAAAATCGCTATCAGATAACTTCATCCCCATCGAACAAAATGTCAGTTTGATCTAGCTCTCTGGTAGTTAGCCCTTCATATCTGTAAGTTCTTGTAGTCTTTTGTGCTCTGTATTCAAAAAATGAAAATGTTGGACAAAATAGAATAAAGCAAGCATTTGAAGGAAGGAAATACAAGGCGTGCGAAAAAGATGAAAAAAAAAAAAGGCCCCTAGGAGGTGATCGTTAGAAATGCTTAAAATGGTTAATTCTGAGAATGATAAGTTTACTGTGGCGTAAATTCGAATACGAGTTATTTAATTTCAATTTAGCGAACACAAATCCAATTTCAAACAGTCACAATTTTACTTATTTAGACCTATATTTTTGTAACACCTTTCTTTTTCTCTTTCTTCATAATTAAGCTCCTCACAGTGTGTGCGTTCTTCCCCATGCCCCCATATAAAAAATATTTAAAAATTGTGATATTACATAAAGAAAATGTTATATAATCATCACATATCACTGATATTTTTAAGCTCAAAACTGACTTCATTATCTGACACTTTCGAGAAAAAGATGCACAGTAGCACATGATTCTGATCAATGATCATATATTCCAACCCGCTTTAGTATGTCAAGTTAATGTGCCAATGAGATGTATCTACAAGACATAATGCTAATTGCTAACTTTCAGGAAAAGAGATAAAATACCCATAAACAACCAAGTACCAGAATAAATAGAATGACAATACATTACTAAAACTTCGTTACACAAAACTGAAAGTCATACCTTTGAAAAATTATACTCAATGATGGTTTCGATTCCCCTCTTAATAACCCCACAAATCGGCATACATCACCAATATCATCTTTGAGTATAAAGAATGCTCACACTCTTCTTCATCCTCAGCATTATATTCATCCATCAGAGCATCTTCAGTGGTATCCTGTCACATATCAAAAAAAGACTTGTTAAACACATGTTCTGTACCGCTATTTTATTCATTAGCCACAAGTTAGTATTTTAGACTGAAAATGCTCAGGACATAAATAAATTATTGTAAAAGCAAAAAACAACTAGCATAGAGATTAAAAAATCCCTTACATGCAGATTCTAAATCACCTACAAATAAGAACTAATTGATACATTTTTAGCATTTTCCAGGCTTTGATATTTTACCAAGTGATCACTGAAATTACTGCCGTCCAATCTATTCATTTGTGGTTTTTCAGAAGAAATACTTTTCAGACACAACAAATTCAAGAATGATATATGAAATCACATCATCAATGTCTTCTGGTAGAATGGGAGAAGAATGATCGCTATATCTAGAGTCCTAGACAGGGGTGTCCAGTCACCTAAATCGAACTGAGCCAAATTTCGGTTAAACGAAAAGCCAAGCCAAAATAGACACACATGACATTTCAATGAATTTATAAAAGTAAATATCATCAGCGTTCAATTTCTTTAAATGAGACCAGAACCCAGAGCCAAAACCAAAATCCAAGTTTTTGAGTCTATATTACCATGTGAATCTAATTGTTGAAAGGTACAGAGTTCTTCAACGTAGATCTTTTATGAAGGTTCACAGTGAATACTTTCTTTGTATCTGTCTATCTATCTATCTATCAAACAAAGTGTGAGAGTAGATAAATATATTTAACCTGAAGGGTTAGATGCTCGGACTTCCCATTGAGGTTTCAGTAATATTTTAGTTAAGATACTGAATCAAGCCAAAATCAAATGCATCAGGTGAAAAAATGGCTCAAATATTGATTTTGCAGGTAATGGGTCCCTTGTTTAAGGACTAAATATTTTAAGGCTTCAAAGTAAATGACTATATGCAACACCTGTATCACAGATAAAAGATGAAAAAGACTCAGGGATATTGATATTGAAGTCTTTTTCAAATTTATGTCTTAGATTGATCGGCATTTATCACAGGCCACACATGTTCCAGACTTTCAGCTACAAACTATACTTGGTCCATTGTCCTACACTAGAACTATATGAACACTTCATAAAAACACATAAAACAGAAATATATATACACACATGTATGTGTGTGTACATATATACATTTATATATTTAGTAGTCTGCTTAGGCACTAGGTGCCCATTTGCCGCCTAGCGATTTCTGCACACTGGGCAATCTCTGATACTGAGAGGCTAACAAATTTCTATAGTTCAGAAGATTTATCATCATTAGCACAGTATAACATTCACAGCATCGCCTGAATTTACTGAAATGGAATTGTGAAGATAATACCTTTGAACACTCTAATGCAACTTTCATCTCATTCCAAATGTCATCCAAACCATCAGAAATAGCTTCAGATAGCTCATCATTTTCATCTTCATCATCTGTACCCACATATACACCTTTATCCCTTTCTAAATCAGTTTCACATGCACTATGTGCATCTTGTATGTCATCATCTGCTTCTCGAGATTTTGGAGCTCGGCCAATTTTCCCCTCCTGAACAAATTAGGATGTTATAAGCTTAATGACAAGAGAAGGGGATCAAACCATTAAGATGATGTTTGTTTTGAGTTTTAAAAACCAGGTTTGGATTTACAAATTTAAATCCGGTTCGACTTCGGGATTTTGAAATCTGGTTTTACAAAACCAACATATTAAACACCTATAAACCAACTATCACACTTTCCAATACAATTAATTACATTTTAATATATTTAAATCATAATCGACATCATCCAATCATTACAATCACACCCAACAACAACAATATAATAAAACAACATCATTCACTCTTATACGCTGATCTAACATAAAGTTAAATCTCACCATGCTAAAAAATCCCAAAACAAAACACACACCTTACTATTTATCAGATTTCAAAAACTGGTTTTTAAATATAACGGAAACCCAAAAGAAACAACAATGGTCAGCATGGAAAAATGCGAAAGTTCAATTGAAAAATACACCATTGTCCACCTGAACACCCGCACCCCCTCCCCCAATGAAAATGTAAGCCATGACAAATAGAATGTATGTCATGGATGTCTTTATAAAAAGTGCAACCACTCTTCTTGAAATAATTTTTCTAGGGGAAAAATGTAATAAGTTCAGATGATACAATTAGTGATAAGATTAGTTGGTAAGGCTCCAGATAATTACAGATGCTCATTACCAGAAAGTCCTTCATGAGAAAACTTCCAGAAGGTTTATCCTGCATTAGAAGATTAAAAGCTTTATCCAGGATTTGAAGATTAACTGAAGGTGGCTTCAACTCTACTTCCAGATAAGGAGATTTATGATACTCAATTCCAGTATCATTATCATCATCGAATCGATAATAACCACTAGCCCAGCATGATCGATAGTTGTGCTTCTGGAACAAGTCTTTTTCGTTCCATTACTTTCTTCATCTGATCATCATCAAGGTCAATTACAGTGGGAGTAGCTATTTCAGTACACTCCAACACCAATTTATTTTGCACATCAACAAATGCAGATTGAAGTTCAGGATTAATCATATAGAACGAGTCAAAAACTGCTTTCTCCACTTGAGAAGATCCTCGATTTCTTTAATGCGCTTCCATATTTTTCCAGAATCCATCTCTTTCAGCAAATTATTTGTGGAGAATGGATCAGAGTGATCCACAACTCCTGAAGAGGTGTGATTTCTTTGCTCCTCAGATTCAGATGCCATGAAGAAGGGAAGGCAATACGCACTATACCTATTTCCATCATGAGCTTTTTATACTTTTTAGCCTTTTGGAGACCAAATCTAACAATGAATAGTCAAACACAAAAGCACAAAAAAATAATTCAAATTGGGCATAATTTTACAGGGAAATAAAATAATTCTTTACATATAACTGATTTTTAGATATTTGGAGGCAGTCAATTGGTTCAGAGTGCACAAATTTTTCCAAATCTAGAACTTTTGAAAGCATGAAAAACTAATTATTCGATGCCTAAGTTTCTTATCTATTTTCAAGAAAAGGTGGTTTCTTCTTATTAAGTCTGTCGGTTGCCACAATTCAATCAAGTTGAAGGGTCTAGAACTGCTGAGAATGAAGTTTATCTACATGTTTCCTCTCATTTCAACAATTACACTTGCATGTAAAAAAATTGTACAGGACAAATGCAAAAGTACTTCATACAATATCATATCATTGCCCATCGATTGTAACATTCTTCAAAAGTTCTTGGAGAAAAAGAATTGTTAAAACACCTACTACAGAATATTCAGTTCATTGAGCCTATAGATCAACAATGAGCAGTTGATACTTTTGGAAAAAAAAAAAACTGTGAAGACAATTTTTTCTTAAGAAATTCAACAAAATACAAAAGACTCTAAATAGCTAGAAGATCAAGTTTAGGTAGCTATATAATATAATAACCACAAAAAAAAAAAAAAAAAAACACCTAAATAAAAGATTGCATAAACAGTGAAAAAAAAACATTTAAATGTGCTTATGGAGACGAAAAAAGTATATAAAATTAAGAATCGTACCCGTCGTACTGATGGCCGGATATCTTTTTCGAAACGGTTCCGGTTAATTCTTTCAGAACCAGCATCCATATCAAACTATACGCACCAACAAAAAAAAAACGCAAAATGTCGCTCTCGATTTCAGTATAAATACCATATGCATGTCCATAATTCTACCGTATAACACTAATTAGCACAGATATGAACAAGAAACGTCCATTATTTAACGATGATCCAAACCCCAAAATACGAAAACAAATTAAAGTACAATTGAAAAGGATTTTTTAAAAAAAAAAAAAAAAAAAAAAACAGATAACGAATTGAGGCGAATAACACCGGTTATCAAAAACTTACATTGATTACAGATTAAATGGAATGATTTCTTTTTTTCTGCTTTTTTTTTTTGAAGGCTTTGTGTGCGAGGAACTCCTGAAAGTGGTCACCGCAGCAACAGGTGACCCGAAAAGAAAATGTTCAAAAGGAAAAAAATGCTCGAATGTTTGAGAAGGGGTGTTTGGTTAGTCAAACAATCTTTTTTTTTTTTTTTTATGGAGAATCATTTCTTATGTAGATGCGTGAATCGATAAAAAATGGTGTCTTTAACCATGCTTTCAAAAATAGTGAATCTTCGTCGTATTTGAATCATACTAATAAAAATTATGTAACTTTAGCCAACATAAATAGTGAGCACTAAATCGTATTTGATTTTGAAACGGTGAACCATGAATCAACAGAAGGAGGTGAACCAATGAAGTTTCGAGGGTTTGGGAGTGGTCAGGTAAAAAAAAATTATATTAAAAAAAACATTTAAAATTGAAATTAAAGTTAAAAAGCAGAAATTGAAAAAAAAAAAAAAAGTTAAAACTAAAAAAAATTAGAAAAAAAGGTTTTTAAAATTAAATTGGAAATTTTATTGGTGCGTATGGTCTGTGAAGAATTTTGACTTTTAGAAGGGGTATTTGATAGTTTTTAAAGGTTTATTGTGGATAAAAATCATATTTTTTTTTTTAATTGTAATTTAATCTAGACAATTGGAATATTGTAAATTAATCACTTGTTTTTAATGTATTTTGCAGTTGAGTCCTCGGTCAGACTTTCTCTTGCCCGAGTTACGTGGCAAACTCTAATTGGTATTATTTTTTTATACTAACTAAATGATGTGTTTTGATATCAATTGAATTGCACGAACTAATTAAAAGTCAAATAAATTTAATCAAATTTTAGAGATATTTACTCAAAATCATAATTTGGGACCGCCGTAATTAGCTGATCAGATCTTTTGAAAAAAATCACAAATAATTGTGTCATTTTAATTGTTGTAAGGATATAAATGAGATTTTGATTTGATATCAAAATTTACGTACCTTTATATAATACTCATATTTTTGTCATATAAAAACTAAGTAAATATAAACGGTAGAACTACTATTTTTTTTTTTAATATGTATATGTTGTGCACTAAAAATATGAGGATTATGGATAAGATGTGGCTTAATAATCTTTGCGCAAGCGATAAATGTGTAAAGTGGATCGTATTTATGTTATATGATTGAATAAGAGTTTGTGATAAACCAGAGGTTTGGGTTCTTCATTTTCTTGGTCATAAAATTAATAGTTTTTTTGGAGGTGGAGCTCACTCTGGGCCTATATGCGGCGAAAGTAGTACGCAAAACATTAAATGTTACAAGATTGATGTGAAATATCGTTTTCATCCGAGGTGTCGAAGTTAGTAGTTTATCTGCCTTTATTTCATCTTTTTTTGGCGGATTGTCATTCTTAGGTTACGGTGGTCTTGTGCAAAAAGTACCATTACTATATACGGGTCCTCTCAACGTCGCTGCGCCCTTGAGGTGCCGATTTCCTCTTTTTGGCGGTGTCATACTTGTGCAAAACTTGATTCGGTCTAATATCCTTTTCTAGGCCTGCGCGTTATTCGTTAGCCCTATCGTTGCCAAGGGGATGAGCTATCCTTCGATCGATAGCGAGGTGTGATGTCGGTGGCTTCTTTGAAATGTAGCGTGGTTTGTTGTCTTGGAAATTGGCGTGGCGGTTGTTCGCCTCAAATGCGCGTGCTACTCATGGTATGCAATGATGGTAGCGTGGCTTTCCACGTGCTGAAGCCTTGAAAGGCAGCGGTCCAATCACTTGTGCCCTAACCCCTTCTATAAATACTCATTTGTTTCCTTTCTTCACTTTTCCCATTTTAGAATCCCGAAAATTACTCAAGTCACTCCGGGTATTTTTCGATTGCAAGATTCGGCCATTTCGATTATGAGACCCGGTAGCTACCGTGATTCTTAAGGTAAATTCTTGATTCCTTCTTCTCTTTGTTCGTTTTTCTCATTTCTCGAAGATGGATTACGGAGATCTTAGTCGGTCGAGAAGTGCGGCGGGGAGTTACGCTCCCTCTCGAGTCATGGCCGTCGAATATTTTCTTGATTATAGGGCAAGAATCAAGATTTGGATCTTCTTGATTTTATGAGATATTCTTGTATTTCATGAAATACGTAGCTTCCATAATATCTTTTCAAGAAAATCAAGAAAATCTTTATTTCCTTAATTATCAAAAATTTTGAAAATTGCTCTATGGATAACCAAATTGGGAGATTTCTTGAATTTAATGAGATAATCTTGTATTAAGTATCATATCTTCATTCCATAACAAAATTCAAAATCTTTATCCTTTTATCCATAAATTTGAAAAAATTATGAGGAAAAATAAGCGACAATATTTATTTTTATTTTAAACAACTTTTTGGTTATTGGTTATATGTTTGGGGCTTCTTGGGGGGCCTTTAGGAGAATTAAGATTGGATCTTCCAATGGATCTTGAATTATCAATATTTAGCCACAATATTATTCAAGCCCGTAAATATTAATTAATCTCACTACATAATTAATATTGCACTCTCCACCTTAACCCATATTATTCCGGTCAATATGGCTCCGGTTATTATTTCCCGTGTTTAAGATTATCTAGCCCATTAATTAATTCAAGCCCACTGAAATAGCTTTCCATTAATTAATATCTTTTGTCCTTAGTTAAAGAGCAGTTCAACATTATTATCCATCTAGGAGGAAGCTGTTGGGAATAAGTTACGCAGATCTATTAAGTGGTGAATATTTAAATACAAATTTAATTCTTTTTAATTATTACTAGCATGAATTAATCTATATTAATTCAAATAATAATCAACAACATATCATACATATAATAATTCCGTAAAAACCTCATCATGCGAAATTCTCACGAGTTTACGTGAGCATTACCTCTTTAGGATGACAGCGGTTTGGCTTAATAGACTACTAGTAAGGACTTTCAAGTATTCCTTAGCCCTCTAGATTCGACTATCAGATTGGAAGGATTCTTGTGAGCGATTTAACAAAGGAAAAATAAATATGTTGCACCACCTTTGTGGATTTACTAATTTTTCCGGCACATGGAATTATGCTTAGGAATTAAAGAATCATCCCCTATTTATAGGTGAGAGGTGGTGAAATTTTGATGAAAAATCAATGTGGGAAAAAGACTTTTCTTGATCACCAAGAAATCTTGAATATATCTTCTATATTCTTTTTCCCATAATTAAAATATTCACAAAAATCCACCTCTCTCAAATTATGGAATTATTTTGAAAATATAGTCTTGCAAGAAACCAAGATTTGGATCTTCTTGAATTTATAGAGATATTCTTGTATTTCAAAAAAATACATATCTTCCATAATATCTTTTCAAGAAAATCTTTCTTGCCCTATATTTTCTAATTTTCAAAAATATCATCATAAGTAACAAGTGGGAGATTTCTTGAATTTAATGAGATAATCTTGTATTCCAAGAATACATATCTTCATTCATAACAAAATTCAAAAAATCTTTCTCCTACCTTACCCATAATTTTGAAATATTTAGTTGGAAAATTAAGCAACAATATTTATTTTATTTTAATCACCTTTTAGGTTAATGGATTTATATATTGAAAATTTCTTCGAGGGCCTTTAGAAGAATTAAGATTGGACCTTCTAATGGACCTTGAATATCTAATAGTGAGCCACAATATAATTCAAGCCCATAAATATTAATTAATCACTACATAATTAATATTGCACTATCCATCTTAACCGTATTGCGATCGATATGGCTCAGGGTCATTATTTCCGTGTTTAAGATTATCTAGCCATTAATTAATTCAAGCGGCTGAAATAGCTTTCCATTAATTAATATCTTTTATCCTTGGTCAAGGGAGCGGTTCAACATTATTATCCATACGGAAACTAATTCCACTTGCAAGATTTGGTATGATAAAGCATGAACCTCCCGGGACAAATCAAACAAGCGTCTTGCACCACGATTCTTCATTATTAAATCTTAGCAATCACATGTGACTAATAATATTGCTCAAGATAAAAGTATTGAATCTCATTGATTATTTACCCATGATAAGTCAAAAGCAATAGTTACCAATCTCCGTGATCCTATTTAAGGGGCGAAGGTTAAATAACGAACCCGAGGTCTAATTCTTCCTTATTCGATTTGAAGAATTTATCCTCACATGGGTCCTATTCGATGCATCGATCATGCACTAGTGTAATCTCTTGGTCAACAACAAAGCCATCCCGAGCCTTTACACTTCAACCTTTCCGCGATGGGTTGTTCATTTCCATCTAGGTTGTGAATAGCGTACTTTTTAGTTACAAGGAATTTATTAATTTAATCTTACGTGATGCGGTATCACTAAATTAACTATAATGTAACACGTGCGACTTATTGAACAATTATAATAGTAAATATATGTAACATTCAATGATATTTAAAGCATCGGTGATAAATAATTTATTTTGATAAATAAGTCTGGAAATTGGTTTAGATTATACAAAGTAAAGCATACTTTCGGTATAATCAACAATCTCCCACTTATACTCAAAATGCTTTTTTAAGTATACTACAACTGCGTCTCGCGTAGTTAAGTGACATCTAATGTCACCTACGAACCTAATAATTTCTCCCCACTTATACTCGAAAGCAGTTAGCAGCGGTCTTGACACCCATTCCACCCAGCGTGTCTCTGAATGTATTGAGGCGGACTCTTTGTGAATGGATCGCTTTTGTCCTCGAACTATCTTTTGCCGTCTATATCTCCTCTCTTAGCGATTTCTTATATAGATGTCTTTCCTTTAGTGTGCTTGTTTGATTTCGTGGACTCTTGGTTCTCTTGAATTTGCAAGCTTACGCCGGATATTGATAGACAAATTGAGGACCATCGAGTCCTTTAAGAAGATCTGAAACCCAATGGGTTCTTTCACTTGGCTTCTGGCGACTACTTACCCGACTTCCATGGTTGGTCGGTGATGCATTTCTACATCGCACTCGTCCGTTTTGATGGCTACCTTCCCAAATGGAAACAAGTAGCGAGCCGGATAGTTTTACGGAATCTAAAATGCGATTGAAATCCAGGAGTAGTGTAGCGAGATGGGAGTTGAGTATCATTTGGTAAATCAACATTCTATCAAGGGTTCTTCCGGACACTTGAGAATGTATTTAGCGTAGTCGATGCTCTTTCACTGGGTTCTTTGATATCTTGCCACCATACTATGGCGAAAAGCGGATATTCGGTCTGTGCAATGATACATAAGGTTTAGAGCGGCCCGAAGCACAAGGAATACCTTTCATGTCATCTATCTCCTTTACCGTCTTAGGGAACATTTTCTTGGATAGATGGATTCAAGTCTGAAAAGTGCGAATCCTTTCTTGGAATCTTGCATCTTTGAATCGTTTCAAAACCGCGTCTATTTATGAAACTTGCGATAACACTTCATCCTTTTAAAGCGATCTCAAGTTATCTTGATCCCAAGGATATGTTAGGCTTTCTAAGTCTTTCATATCAAATTGTTTTGAAAACCATGCCTCTTCGTCTGATCCACGCCTTCCGCATCGTTCCGGGTGATCCACAATGTCATCGTCGTATAGTCTAAGAATACCCAATCTTGGGTTAAAATCACCGCTTTTTATACACACAACTTTCAAACTCGTTTGATCAAACCCATAAGGCTTTATAACATGATCAAAACATTGGTTCCAAAACTCTGGATGCTGTTTGGTAAAAGTAAATGGACCTCTTGAGCTTACAAACAAGATGTTCTTGGCATGTTTCAATGAAACCTTGGGGTTTTGCATATAGATCTCTTCAAAGACTTAGTTAAGAAAAGTTGTCTTGACATCCATTTTTGCGATTTCAAAGTCGAAATCTTGGTCGATAGAAGAATACGGATGGACTTAAGCGTGGCTTCTGGCGAAAAAGTTTCCTCATGTCGATCCTTAACACGGTGTAACCTTTAAAAATTGGCTAGTCTTCTTTAAAGGTTTCAACCTTCAAAGTCGGTCCCTCTTCCTCTTATATACCCTTTTACATCCAATGGGTTTGACCTCGTTAAGTGATTTGACTAGCTCCCGCTCTATTATGAAACATAGAACCCATTTAAAACTTTTCATTCTTTGTTTGCCAGAATCTGCATCTTTATTTTTGGAGTGCCTCGTCGTATATCCATAGATGCGATTAAGTCTTGTCAGGAATCCAAGTCCGAGGACTCTCTATTCTCATGAATCTCTTGAATTTTGTCTAACAACCCTCCATTTCTGATGAGGCTCGGTTGAAAATGCGATGTCGTTTGGCGTATCATCTAATCTGGTTATTGGCTTTGAGGTTTGCCCTCTAAAAGCTCATTTAAGGTAATCTCATACGGGTTTTCTTTGGTTCATATAGTCTTCTTCCAAAAAAAAAATCTAAAGTGGGTCTTTGATGACCACCTTTTGATCTTGGGACCATAGAACATACACCACTTTTTGTTCCTCGGGGGTATCCACAAATAGCCTTAATTACGATTGAGGATCAATTTCGTCTTTCTTGTCCAACGTGTTAGGACACCCCAAATTCTCATGTGTATCATACTAGGCTTGCGCCCGGTCCACAATTCTTTGGGAGTTTTTGGGAATCGATTTAGATAGCACCAAGTTGAGAATGTGGCATTTATTTCAAAGCATAACCCGAACGACTCGGTAAGATCCATAACTCGTCATTGATCTAACCATTTCCAAAAATTAGGTTCTTAGCTCTGCAACCTTGGATTTTGTTGAGGGGTTTGGTCGATGATGTTGGGATACAATCCCTTCATCGGATAAGTAGTTCAAAAACTCGCCAGTGAGGTATTCGTATCGCGATCGGATCATAGAGACTTGATCGTTTTTCCTATGATTCTCTGTTTGAGCCTTAATTCTTCTGAATTTCTCAAAAGGCCTCCAGTTATGCTTCGTAAGGAAAATGTAGTACCTTGAGTAATCATCAGTAAAAATACTCATAACCTCCTCTTGCTTTGGTTGACATTGGACTACATACATCTGTGTGTGGCGATCTCTAACACTTCTTTGGCCCTATTCTTGGCTCAAATGCCCTCTTGGTCATTTACCCTCCAAAC